>PGTU02011928.1:0-16608 GCA_002896215.2 Cicer echinospermum | reverse complement strand
TGTTGAGACAAACTCTATATTTAAAGTTTTGATGAAAATAAACAAAGGTTAATTAAGAAAATTAATTATGATTCTAAAATGTTATGTTAATTTAACATGTGTTTTTGAGTGGATTTAATTAAGAACAGAATCAAGCAAATCAAGAAAAGACAGCAACAAGATCATTCTGCATCATAACAGAGAATGATCTCCAGCTTCAACAACTGTCCATCACAGCATATTGGCCAAAAAATTTCTATCTCTTTGACAAAGAGTCTGCCCTGGAAATTATTCATATCTAATCAGTACATGGCAAGGAACAAGTAGGATTCATCCAAGCTCAAAAAGGCTATCTGATCTTAAAAATCAAAGGACTCAAAGACAGACAAAAGTCATGACAGTTTGCAAAACTCCAAAAATCAAATGTCAAGAAAGTTCGATCAATCTGGACATATGACAAGACAATTACAAAGGAAATCCAGAACATTTAAAACGGGAACTCAAGAATGATTATTGAAGCTCAAGAAAGTTCAAACTGACAAACCAAGAACGTTAATCATTCTCCGTTTCTTCTCTGATTTGATCTGTAATTCATCTCCAACATTCTCAAGCTACACTCAAGACAGATAATGTACCATCCAAGATCAATAAAGAAACGTCAAGAGTATTTTCTAAAAAGGACAGAATTGCTTTAAATGCTAAACCATTAAAGTCAAAAAGCCTATTTCCAAAGAAGGGATCTTTTTATCTCGAATTAACTGTCTCAGTCAAAAGCAGAGCCCTTCTCCAGACAACCTTGTACCTTCATCAGTGCCTCTACAACCTAAAATAGAGCCATATCCCATTCAAGGGCAAAGAAATTCAAGTGCTTGAAATCCATAAATTCAATCACACACATACTGAAATTCTGCAAAACAGAGGGGCAATCACACGTTCTGATTTCTGCGAAATAGTTGCTGTCTCATACTCATCTATTAGCTGCGCAATTATCATTATATTCCTTTATAAAGAATCAATTCTCAAAACAAGAGTGAGAAATCTCAAACTATAAGAGTTTCCGTATAGTTGTTTGAAGATTACTTCCTATCAAGTTAGATAGGTGCTGGGTATTGCTTTCTGGGTGGAAAGCAATACAGTTGAAATAGATCAAGGTTGATCTAGACTGGGTTCTGTAAGATGACAGAAAGGCTCTTGGTTTTAAACACTTAGTGGGCAATCTCTTAGTGTGAGGACTGGACGTAACCCACGTTGGGTGAACCAGGATAAAATCCTTGTGTGGTATTTTCTATCTATCTCTCTAATTTATCATACTGAATTAATTAACTAAGATAAAACATAACTGGTTTTCTGTTTTCAACTAATCAAGGAACGTTCTCTGTTTTAATACAAAAACCAAGAACGTTCTCCGTTTTCTGTTTTCATAACCAAGATCAATCTTGAGTTATTTTCTCAAGTTTTAACAGGAATTTTTAAAAGGTGCATTTACAATTCAAACCCCCCTTTCTTGTAAATCAATATTGTTACTTCAATTGGCATCAGAGCTTGGTCTCTAAAAAGTTCAAAAAACACCTAACAAGTGTTAGAGAAAAGATCTAGAAGAATGTCAAAAGCAAAATACATTGTTGAAGGAGGATCCTCAAACCGACCTCCATTCTTTGATGGATCAGACTATTACTTTTGGAAAAACAAAATGCAGCTGTTCTTAAAATCTCAAGACACAAGAATGTGGCGCATCATTACAGATGGAGATTTCACACCAAGGGTTGATCAAGATGATTCAAACTCTGCCTTAAAAAAGGAAGCAGACGATAAAGCTAAGGTACTTTTAAATTCTAAAGCCCAATTATTCTTATTATGTGGTTTAAAGCAGGCAAGAAAAGTGGAAAGGGTAAGAATGATGTAACAATTGCAAAGAATTTTTGGGATACATTACAAACTCATCAGAAGGAACAAGCATGTCAAAGAAACAGAATAGACATTGGTATAAGGAATTCGAACTGTTTGAAATGCAAGAAGGAGAAACTATTGATGAAATACTCAAGATTCACACAATAGTAAATGAAAATGCGCTCTCTTGGCAAGTAATACTGTGCAAGAAAAGAGTAGAAAAATCATGAGGTGCCTTCCAATCATTTTGGAAACCCAGGTGACAGCTATAAGTTCAAGCAAGAAACTTGAAATCACTGACTCTGGAAAACTAATTGGAACACTAAGAGACTCATGAAGTACTGTTGCAAGAAGACAAACCAGTTCAAGAAAGGAAGGCAATAGCCACTGAAAGCTCTCAAGATAACATCACAGTACCAAGTAGAGGAAGAACAGAAAGAACCATGACATAGGGAGATGCTGAGACAAATTCGCTTCTCACTAGCATGAATACAAAGAATGATGAGGAAGAAGAGATTAACACAGACGTCAAGTCACCATGCTTGGATGCACAAAAAACACAAAAATCTAGGACATTACAAAGCAGAATGTTATCAAACAGAAATCCACCAAAACGATTTCCCTTAAAAGGAATCATCATGATGGCATCATGGGATGGATCAGAGGAACAGAAACTGAAGAAGAAGAAGAAGCAACAAATGCTGATGGCAAAAATAGAGGGAAGAAGAGGTAATAATTCTGAACCCTTGTCATTTATGTGCAACAATATGGGAAATTGAATTTTGATAACTTGTTAAATGACTCAAATCTTCTTATTTAAAAATGTAGTTCTTTGAAAGAACAATTTATAAAGAGAAGAAGAAATAAAGAAGAAAGTCATGCTAAAAATAATTTGTTAAAAAATATGATTCAGAATTGAAAGAAACAAAAAATTTTGAAAGTCAAGAATTCAAGAACGTTCTGCACTACCAAAACGGAGAACGTTTGACTAAAAAATGAAAATGAACTTCTCAAGCAGATTTACTAAACTTCACCTAAAGCCTACTATAAACCTTTCATAACATCATGGGATCTCAAATCGGGAATTTTCGATAAAGCTGGCCTTGGTTTCAATCAAACCCAAAAAACCAAACTCTATGAAAATTTTTTGTCGCCAAAAAGAAAGGAAGAAAAAATGCATGACTAATTGCTCATATTGTAAAAAAACTTGGACATTTGGAATTTGCTTGCTATTTTAGAAAAAGAGATGTAAAATTGAAGAAAAAATTTCTTTAAAAAAGAGAATCATTCGTCAAAACAATGTCAAAGAACAGCAAAAACAGAACATTCTCCAGGTTGGCTCCCAACGGAGAAAGTTCCAAATCTCAAGCCATACGTTTTGAAACTCTTTAAACCAAAGCTCAATCTTCTAAATCCTACAATGTAAAAATCATTCTCAAACCAACTAACAACACACTGTTTCTAAAAACAAAGGAATGATATTACCACATTAAAGAAAACTAACTCTCAAGGAACCCAAACAAAGTGGATACCTAAGACTGAAATAATATCACATTGCAGGTTGGTTTTCCAAATTACAAAGAGAAAGCCTTGGTTCTTGGACAGTCGATGTTCAAGGCACATGAACATGAGATAGAAACTGTGTTCATAACCTTCTATCAAGAAGGATGTGGTCGGTCACATTTGGAAATGATGATCCAACTCAAATTAAAGGTAATGGAACCTTGTAAGACAAACTCTGCTCATAAATGATATCAATATGTGGAAGGTTTAAACACAATTTACAAGCATAAGTCAACTATGTGACAATGGATGCGAAAGTCGTTTTAGCCAAAAGTATGTGAAATCAAGAAGAAGCTAAAACTGGAGAAATTCTGTTCTGGAAAACGAAAGAAAAATTTATATGTTTTATATCTTGAAGAATTACCTGATAAATCATGCTTTATATCAATTCAATAAAGATAAATGGATTTGGGATAAAAAGGACTGCATGACATATGAGCATGAAAAACTATTTCAAAATCTCTCCAACTTGATTCTTTGTAGAGGTTTACCAAAACTTAATTTTGAGAAAGATAAAATATGTGAAGGCTTGGCAAAAGTAAGCATGTCAAAAGTAGTCTTTCATACAAAGATTTCCTGTAACAACAACAAGAACTCTGAACTACTTCACGTAGATTTATTCGGCCTGTCAAAACTAACAACAGGAATAATGAAAATATGGTTTGTTATGTTGATGATTTCTCAGATATCATGGGTTCTGTTTTAAAACAAAAGATGATGCCTTTGAAGCATTCAAAACATTTGTAAAAAGTTCAAAATGAAAAAAGACTCCAGCATCATTCTGTAAGGAGTGATTCATGGAGGAGAATTCATCAATGCTTCATTCAAAACTTTTTTTGATTGAAACTCGGTAATCTCACAATCTTTCATGTGCAAGAACTCCACAACAAAATGGAGTTGTTGAAGAAGAAAGAATAGAACACTAACAAGAAATGGCAAAGAACTATTTTGAGAAGAATCAAAATGTTGAAAGATACTTTTGGGCCTGAAGCCAATAAGCACATTCTTGCTATATCTTAAACCGTGTAATCTATCAGAATAAATCATCAACAAAACCCATACGAATCGGAAAAACAGAAAACCCAACATCTCTTACTTTCATATCTTGGGTGTTATTGTACATTTTAAACAACGAAAGATCTATGGGAAAATTGAGCAAATCTGACAAAGAAGCAATCTTTCTTGGATCTCAACTGAATCTAAAAGGTTATATAGAGTGTCAATTTGAGAACGTAACGTGTTGAAATAGTATCATATTTGTTTCATAGTTGATGACTTAGACATAAGTAAAAAAAGGATGAGAAGAAGAAATTCCAATTGAAACACTGCCAAAACAGTCGCAGAAAACAGAGATTGATAAACATCTTCGTTTCATTCTCCACCAAAAAGCTGGAAAAACAATTGGAGATCATCCTCAAACCCAGACATTGGAGACACGCTGATGAATCAGAACCAGAAAATCATTCCAAGAATTGATGAAGACAACATGGCAATGATATCTCAGATGAACAAAATCAATCAAGATGCTATTACTGATCAATCTTGGGTAAATGCCATGAAGGGAAGAACTACTTGCAGTTTGAGAAAAATGAAGTTTGGACTCTAGTACCAGATCCATTAGATCAAATAGTCATGGCACTCGATGGGTATTCAGAAACAAACTTGATGAAGAAGGTAAGGTTGTTAGAAACAAAGCAAGATTAGTAGCTCAAGGCTACAATCAACAAGAAGTATAGACTATGATGAAACCTTTGCTCCAGTTGGCAAGGTTAGAAGCTATTCGAATACTTCTCTGCATATGCATCTCATAAACTTTATCAAACTGTTTCAAATGGATGTTAAAAGTGTTTTCTTAAATGTATTTTTAAATGAACAGGTGTATGAAAAACAGCCCCCAGGTTTTGACAAGTCAATCAATACCCAAATCATGTTTTCAAAACTTACCTAAAGCACTATATGGCTTAAAGCAAGCACCAAGGGCTTGTTATGAACGGACTGAGTTCATTTCTAATTAAAAATGATTTTCAAAGAGAGGAAAATCGATACTACTTTATTTAAGAAAACAGAGGGAAATGAATTACTCATTGTTCAAGTATATGTGGATACATCATTTTTGGTATCAACAAATGAAAAACTGTGTGAAAATTCTCAAAACTTATGCTAAGTGAATTTGAAATGAGCATGATGGGTGAATTAAGATGCTTTCTTGCTTACAAATCAAACAATATGAAAAAGGCATTTATTTGTCAAGAAAAGTACATCAAAGATCTGTTATCAAATATAATAATGAATGAGTCAAAAATTATGACAACTCCCATGCATCCATCTACTTCTTTAGAAAAGGATGAAAATGGCAAGTCTGTTTCTGAGAATAGAATATCGAGGAATGATTGGTTCCTTGTTGTATCTAACTACTAGCAGACTAGATATTGTGTTTGCAGTAGGATTATGTGCTCGATTTCAATCAGCGCCAAAGTAAGAATCCCATTTAAAAACAGTAGTAAAACGCATATTTAGATATCTTGTTGGAAACAACTAATCTTGGTCTTTGGTATAGAAAAGGTTCACATTTTTTTGATATTATAGCATGCTGTGATGCTGATTATGCTGGAGATAAGTCGAAAGAAAAAGCATGAGTGGAGCATGTCCAGTTCTTAGGCGAAGCCATTAATCAGTTGGTCGTGCAGAACATCCATAGCACTATCCACAACTGAGGCCGAATATGTTTCAGCGAACAAACTGATGTTCACAGGTTTTTGTGGATACAAACCAACTTCAAGATTACTCTGTAAGCTATATTCCAGTATTCCAATTTATTGTGATAATACAAGTGCTATAAATTTGTCCAAAAAATCCCATTTCAACATTATAGATCAAAACATATTGAAATAAAACATCATTTCATTCGTATCATGTAAATTGTAAGACCCATAATTTTAAAAGTATACTTTATGTATTTTAGTGTATTTTGGTATTGACTCGGATGCTTTTAAGCCAAAGTTATTAATATTTTGGAGTTTATATGACCAAAAAGATATTTGAATGCTCGATTAAAAATTACTCCTCGATAAAATAAATTAAAATTAAGTACGGTAGAATCCTTTACGAAGAATTTAATGCCTTATGGTGAAATGGTTATTTAATAAATATCTAGATATTTGAAGATATTTGTAAAAGTAATTAATATATATAAGATATATATATATATATATATATATTATATGTTTGTGTGGAGGTGAAAAGAGAAGAATAGAAACAAAAGAAATAGAAAGAAGAAAAGAAAGAAAGGAAAAGGGAAAGAAGAAAGCAAAAATCCATCTTCTTCCGTCTCCCTCGCGTGACCCCCTTCTTCCTCTTTCTCCATTTTTCATTTTCGGTCTTCTGGTCCTTTTTTCAAGAATAGAAACCAAGGATTAGTGGTATAGCAAGCAAAGATTTCTAAACTTATACTTCCTCGTTGTTTCGAAAACGAAGAATATCGGTGTTGAGGGATTTCCAAAACCTCAAACACAAACATCCCGGTTTCATCTAATCTAAGCTTCGTTCGCAAAGAGTTAGAAGGGAAAGTGTTCACTACCACGCTACGGTGCTAGGGAAATCCACGTTGGAACTGACGTTGCAAGCAGAGATTTACTCGAATTACTTCGTGGTACCGTAAATCGCACATTAAAGCTAACGTGAGGTAAGGCTCCTTCCAAACTTCTAGTTGCATTTAGGGCTTATCTTGTGGTTGTGTGGAAAAGAATTATGTTAGGTTAAAAGTGTTGATTTGGGAAAATGAATTTAAGGCTTTATGGGTAAAATCTTAGAGTTAGGTTTTGGTGATATCTGATGAATGTTTCGCGGAAAATGAATCATTAACCCATTGGTATGTATGAATTTGAGTAAATGAAGTTTGACGTGTTCATAATTCATGCTTATTGAATTTGATATGTGTAGGTTGGAGTTTGTGGAGAAAGATGATATGATTGTGTTTTGGTGTGAATCGTGGATGGTAGATAGTATTTTGGCTTGTGATAGGCGGTACGACTACAATTTACATTCTTTTTAGTAAACCGTGCAGACCCGTGATAGGTGGCACCTCGGTAAACGATACGAGCCCATGATAGGCAGTACGTTTATGGTTTACGCTTTTTAGTAAATCGTACAGACCCGTGATCAGTGGCACCTCGGTAATTGGTACTTTGGCCTGCGATAGGCGGTACAATTATGATTTACGGCCCTTCGAGGAGGGTTTTGGTTTGGAATTCCGAGTCCATGCATTTTGGCATATACGCATTGCATTAGGGTGCTTGGCACGCGAGTCGTTTTTGATACGAGTCTATGTTTGAGTGTTTTGAATTTTGATTTATCATGGTAATCCCGTTGAAGGTGCTAAGTGTTATGTGTTAATTATTGTGTGTAAGTATGATGGTCTTCGAATTCCCATTTGCCGTGGTAATCGCGTAGGAATTGCTAAGTGTTAGGTTGTGGACTTGATTGAAATGACTTGAGTTAATTCATAAATTTTGGAAAAATGAGTCCGAGGAAAATCGATCCCAATCGATTGAGATGCGTAGAACAGGGACTTGCCCAAATGGGACAAAATCGATTAGCCAATCGATTTTGTAATCAAGTTTTCGAAAATCATTTACCGAAATCGATTCCCAATAGCGATTGGGCCTTAAATCAGGACTCATCCATATTCGACCAAATCGATTTGGAAATCGATTGCTTAAACCTGAGCTCAATACTCACTCAATCGATTGATTCAGCCAAGGATTCTGTTTTCATTAAAAACCTTCACCCCAATCGATTTCCCAATCGATTGCTCAGTGAAAATCCTCAGTTTAGTTAGAGATGATTACTCATAACTTATCCATGTCTCGTTTTGTTATTGTGTTAATTAGGAGATTGAGAACTTCATTATTACTTTCATTTTTATTTGGCAAAGTATTGTATGAACTTTTCGAATATTGAAAATCCTGTGTAAGGTGCATGCTAGTTGAAAGGTTATTTTGAACATTTAAAAACTTAATTGCTATGTGTGTAACTGTTATTTTGGTTGGTGACCCTTTACAATTATTTGGAAATCTGAGCTTTGCCCTCAGATGAGAGGATAGGACGGTCCACCGTGTTCGTACCCTACGGACGGGAATGGAGATGGGAACGCTTGATGCATGTTACGTAGGAGGATCTCACCAGGGCGCGTGGAGATCAACTGTCGGGTATATAAGCTTTTTGTAGGTGATCAATTAGGATGATGTATTGAGGACTAGGTGTCCCTTCTCTTGGATAGGAGTATTTTTAGTTGGAAAACTGTACTATACTTAATATTGTCAGTTGACATCTCTTTGAATGGTTCATGTACCATTTGTTGTTGTGTAAATATTGGATTGTATTAATGGAGAAACTTTTCCGCTGTTTGTAATTATAATGACTCAATTATTTTCCAAAGAATTTTTCTTACTTATTCTCTGTTCCAGTTTAATTTCTTAAAAAAAAAAAATACACCCCGCTTGAAAAACGGGGCGTTACATGGTACAGAGCGTAGGTTTGGTTTCTCTGGGGCTGTGGCAACCTGTTAGATTTTGTAGCGTCGACCTATAAGTTGAAGTTTCATCTGATCATGTGTCGGTTTAGGTGACTTGAGTTGTCAAGTCCAATATAATTATTATGCGTTTGTTATATCGGACGTTAGTTTGGAATTATTTGAAGTAGTGTTAAGACTCTACTTGATGATGGTTTATAGGAAACCATGCCGCAAGAAGGAATGACGCTCGAGAGCCCAACGCCTAATAGGAATGATCAAATGCGGAGGCTATGCAATAACATGGTTGCTTCTGTTGCTGCACAGACTGCTCCAAGACTCAACGAGATCTTGAAAGAGGGGAGAGAGATCCGTGCGGCAGAGTCAAGAGGTTAGAAGACTTCCGTACTTACAATCCTCCTGCTTAAAGTGTGCTTATGTATTTTTGTGTATTTTGGATTTTGCTCGGAGGCTTTTTAGCCAAAGTTAATAATATTTTGGAGATTTTTGTTAAAAGTAAGTAATATATATATATAAATATATATTATGTTTATATGTGTTTGTTTGGGGGCAAAAAGAAAGGAAAACTAGAAGGAAGGAAAAGGAAAAGAAAAGAGTATATAAAGGAAAGAAGGAAAAAGGAAGAAAGGAAAAACAAAGGAAAGAAAAAGAAAGGAAGGAAAATCATAAAATTTCCATCTTCTTCCTCGGACACTTCACGCCCAAGATTTCCCCCTCCTCCATTTTCGTCATTTTTCGCTTTCTTTTCTTCAAAACTAGAAACCCAAGGTTGGGTGAGAGTTAGAACAAGGATTTCGCAACTCCACTCTTCCTCTTTGATTCGGAAACGAAGAAAAACGGTATTTGAGATCCAAACACAAACCCCTCCGTTTCTTCTAGATCCAAGCTTCATTTCGCGAAGAGTTAGAAGGGAAAGTTGCTCACTACCACGCCACGGTGCTAGGGGACCAATTTGGAGGCGACGTTGCGAGCAAATAGATTTTACCGGCTTTACTCGCGGTAGCAGTCGGTACCGAAAACCACGTTGAAGCTAACGTTAAGGTAAGGGCTCCTTCAACTTCTAGTTTGCATTAGGGACCTAGTATCTGTGGTTGTGTGGGAAGGAAATTTGTTAGGATGTTAATTGTATCGATTTGGGGAAAACGAATCTAATGGCGTTAGCACGGGGTAAACCGTTAGAGTTAGGTTTTGTTTATATTGATGAATGTTTCGTGGTAAAATGAATTTGAGGTCATTGTGTATGACTATGAGTACATGAGTCTGATGCATTTGGGTGTCACGTTGTGTTGAATTGTGTTCGTTGTATTTGGCGTGTCCATACTTGATGTTTGTTATTGGCGTGTTGGTTGTGAAATATGGATTGAATGTGAGAGTATGTTTGAGTTTGTTTCTGTGGAATTTGAAAACCATTAGAGTCAAACGAGTATTAAAAATGGGGAATCTTTTATATACTCGGTTTACTTAATGTGCGTTTGAGGAAATGTTTAAGTAACGGGCGTTGAGAATGGGGAATCTTAATGTCTCGTTACTTAACTATCGTTTTTGAAAATCGTTTCAGTAAATGAGTATTAAGAATGGGGAATTTTAATGTCTGTTTACTGAATGTTTGTGTGAAAATGTTTAAGTAAAAGTAATATTAAGAATGGGGAATTCTTAATATGTCTGTTTGCTTAACGTTTTGTTTTGAAATCATTAAGATAAATCGGTATTAGAAGGGGAATCTCTTAATGACTTATTTATTTAATGTTGTTTTGAAAAGGGGTCGTTTAAGTTAATGGTATATTAAAATGGGGAATCTTTTAATATCTGATTTGCTTAACGTTTGTTGTGAATGGAGTCGTGGTATGTTCATGCATTTTCATCCTTTTTGTAAATCGTGCAGACCCGTGATATGGTGGCACTTTGATAAATAGTACTTTGGGCCTGTGATAGGCGGTACATTTATGATTTACGTTTTTGAAACCCGTGCAGACCCGTGATAGGTGCACTCGATAAAGATACGGCCGTGATAGGAAGTACGTTTATGGTTTTCAGTTTTTGGGTAAATTGTGCGACCTGTGATAGGTGGCACCTTGGTAGATAGTACTTTGGCTGTGATAGGGGTACGACTACAATTTACATTCTTTTTAGTAAACCGTGCAGACCGTGATAGGTGGCACCTCGGTAAACGATACGGGCCGTGATAAGCAGACGTTATGGTTTACGCTTTTTTAGTAAATCGTGCAGACACGTGATAGGTGGCACTGGGTAATTGTTACTCTTGGCCTGCGATAGGCGTACATTATGATTTACGGCCTTCGAGGAGGGTTTTGGTTGGAATTCCGAGTCATTGCATTTTTGCATATACGCATTGCATTAGGGTTCTTGGCACGCGAGTCGTGTTTGATTTAAGTTTATGATCAAGGATTTGAATTTGAGTCGTTGTGATAATTGCGTGAAAGTGCTAAGTGTTATGTGTTGATTATTGTGTGTAAGTGTGATGGTTTGTAGAAACAATTTGAGACCAAATTTGCCGTGAGAATCGCGTAGTAATTGCTAAGGTGTTAAGTTATGAACTTGAGTAGGAATGAATTTGAGTTTAACTCATGCATTTTTGGAAAATAATCAGGGAAATCATTTCCCAATCGATTGGATGGTAAACAGGGACTTGGCCAAATTGACAAAATCGATTAGCCAATCGATTTTGTAATCAGTTTTCGAAAATCTTTTATGAAATCGATTGCCAATCGATTGGGCCTTAAGTCAGGGACTCATCCATATTCGACCAATCGATGTGGACATCGATTGGCTTAAAACCTGGGCTCAGTACTCACTCAATCGATTTTCCAATCGATTGAATCAAGCCAGAGTTCAAAATTCACTAAAAACCTTCAGGAAATCGATTTGGAAATCGATTGCATTAAGTAGGGGCTCAGTCATCCTGTCAATCGATTGCCCAATCGATTGAATTAAGCCAGGATTCTGTTTCATCAAAATCCTTCACCCCAATCGATTGCCTAATCGATAGGCTCAGTGAAATCCTCATTTTAGTTGTATGATTGATTGTCATGAATCTATCCATGTCTTGATTTTTATTTATAATTAGGGGATTGAGAACTTCATTTTACTTTCATTTAATGGCAAAGTATTGTATGAACTTTTCGCATATGAAATCCTGTTAGGTGCATGCTTAGTTGAAAAGTTATTTTGAGCATTTAAAAACTTAATTGCTTTGTGTTAACTGTTATTTTTTTGGTTGGTGACCTTTTACAATTATTGTGGAAATCTGGGCTTTGCCCTCAGATAGAGTCAGGAGGTCCTACCGGTTCATACCCTACGACGGAATGGAGATGGGAACGCTTGACTGCAGTTACGTTAGGAGATCTCACGGGGCGGTGGAGATACTCAGGGTGTATAGCTTTTTGGTAGGAGGATCAGATTAGGATGATGTTTAGGGACTAGGTGTCCTTCTTTTTGGATTGGAGTATTTTTAGTTTGGAAAACTGTACTTATACTAATATTGTCAGTTTGACATCTTCTTGAATGGGTTTCCATGTACCATTTGATGTTGTGTAAATGTTTTGGATCTATAATTGGAGAAACTTTTCCGCTGCTTGTAAATTATAATGACTCAATTATTTATCCAAAGGCATTTCCTGATTTAATTCTCTGTTTTATTTTAATCTCTTTCAAAAAAAAAAAAATACCCTCGCTTTGAAAAACGGGGTGTTACATTGTGGTATCAGAGCATTGTTTAGTTTCTTTGGGACTGTGGAACTTGGTTATAGATTGTAGGTCGACCTATATAGTTGGGAGTTGTCATCCTGATCATGTGTCGGTTTAGGTGACTGAGTTGTCGTCCAATATAATATTATGTGTTGTTTAAGTCGACGGTAGTTTGGAGTTATTTGAAGTAGTGTTAAGACTCTACTTGATGATGGTTTTATAGGAAACCATGCCGCCAAGAAGGATGACGCTCCGAGAGCCAACGCTAATAGAATGATCAAATGGCGGAGGCTATGAATAACATGGCTGCTCTGTCGCTGCACAGACTGCTGCAAGACTCAACGGGATCTGAAAAGAGGGGAAGAGAGATCCGGCTGCAGAGTCAAGAGGGTTAGAAGACTTCCGTCGTTACAATCCTCCTAAGTTTAAGGGGGATGAGAATCAGAGAAGGCGGATCGAATGATCCAAGAAGTGGAGAAGATCTTTGAAATGAAAATTGTCAGGCGGGAGTGAAGGTCAGCTATGCCATTATATGCTGTTGGGGATGCTGAGTACTGGTGGAGGAGTGCAAGGTTATTGATGGGAGCAGCCCACGAGGAGGTGAACTGGGAATCGTTTAAAAGGAAGTTTTTTAGACAAATACTTTCCGATGAGTACCAGGACTAAATTGGGTGACGACTTCTGAAACTTCACCCAGGGGGCATGACCGTGGGCGAGTATGCTGCTAATTTGAATCACTATCGAGACATTCAGGTTCTTCCGTGAAGAAATTGATGACCATTTCATGTGTCATCGTTTCAAGACGGACTGAAGTATGAGATTTAAGACTCCGTCTTACCCTTGGGAATTCAATGTTTCCAAGCCCTTGTGGAAAAGTGTAGGGAAGTTGAGGATATGAAGAACAAGAGAGCTAGCCGAGGAGGGAATTTCGGTACAGGAGGGCCTAGTCGGGTGAATTACCAGAACAACAAGGGAAACAAGTTGCTAAACCCTAGATCGACACGAATAACAACGGTGGACAAAATCGCCGGGGACCAGAATTTCGGGAGACAACCAGGACGAGTGGTCCGATGTTTCCGTTGTGGGGAAGAGGGACATTATGCTAACGCTTGTACCCCTAACACTCTCACCTGTTACGCTTGTCAGAATCCAGGACACATGGCGAAGGATTGCACGCTCCAAAGGTGGACCAGTGGTGAATGTGGCTAGAGCTACCCGTCCTACTGCTAGAGGACGCATTTATTGTGTGAGTGCTGAAGAGGGGAAATCCATCTGTAATCTGATTCAACGTGACTGTGAGATTGCAGGTAACACTCTAACTGCACTCTTTGACTCGGGGCAACCCATTCCTTCATTGCTATGGATTGTGTGAATCGCTTGAAGTTATCTGTGTCTGCTTTACCTTTTGATTTGGTTGTTTCCACACCTGCTAAGACTTTGACAGTGAATTCTGCATGTTTGCATTGTCAAATGACTATTCATAATAGGGGATTTCTTGGTTAATTTATTTGTTTACCGCTACAATCACTCGAGGTCATCCTCGTATGGACTGGATGTCTTACCATTATGTGATTTTGGATTGTGCTCGTAAATTGGTTCTTTCCCGAACCAGGAGTTGTTAATATTTAGCTGCAACCAAACTCCGAGTGTCGCTAAGTGAAGGGACTCATGAGTTTTGTCTCTAGCCAATGTGGAGGAAATAGTGTGAACATAGAAGATGTGATACTTGTCAATGAGTTTCGGGATGTGTTTCCGACGGAAATCCCAGGATTGCCACGGTAAGAGAGTGAATTCTTCATTGATTTGCACCAGGAACGGGACTATTTCAATGGCACCTTATCGAATGTCGCCATTGGAATTAAATGAGCTCAAAGCCAAATTGAAGACTTGTTGGAGAAAAAATTCATCAGACCAAGTGTATCACCATGGGAGCTCCAGTTTTGCTAGTTAAGAAGAAGGACGGAAGCTCGCGCCTATGTGTGGATTATAGACAGCTTAATAGGCAACTATTAAGAATCTTATCCTTTGCCACGAATCGATGATTTGATGGATCAATTGAGAGGGGCCGCGATATTTTCGAAGGTTGACTTGAAGTCGAGTTACCATCAGATTCGGGTAAGGGAAGAGACATTCAGAAAACAGCTTCAGAACCGCTATGGACATTATGAATACCTGGTGATGCCGTTTGGAGTTACCAATGCACCGGCAATTTCATGGACTACATGAACAAAATCTTAATTCATTCCTTGATAAATTCGTTGTGGTGTTCATTGATGATATATTGATTTATTCAAGGACTGAAGAAGAGCATGGAGAACATTTACGACAAGTTCTTGAGATTTTACGCGAGAAGCGATTGTATGCCAATCTGTCGAAGTGTGAATTTTGGCTAGAGAAAGTGAATTTCTTGGGACATGTGATAACAAGGAAGGAATCGTTGTAGACTCCGGCTAAGATTGAGCGGTTCTTGCTTGAAACAGCCTCAGACTGTCATGACATACAGAGTTTTGTAGGACTGGCAGGGTACTACAGGAGGTTTATCGAGGTTTTGCTAAGATTGTGGCTCCACTGACACAACTTACCAGAAAAGATCAACCGTTCGCATGGACGGAGAAGTGTGAAGAAAACTTCAGTTACTAAAGAGAAAATTGACGACTCACCTGTATTGTATTACGCATCAGAAGAACCCTATAAAGTTATTGTGATGCATCTCACCAAGGGTTAGATGTGTTCTGATGCAACACAAGAACTGTGGCTATGCCTCGAGAAAATTGAAGATTCATGAGAGGAACTATTCCTACCCATGATTTGGAGCTTGCCGCAGTTGTTTTCGCATTGAAGATCTGGAGGCACTATTTATATGGGTGCACGTTCACCGTGTTCAGTGACCATAAAAAGCTTGAAATATTTGATTGATCAGAAGGAGTTGAACATGCGCCAGAGACGATGGATGGAGACTCTCAAGATTTTGATTTCACACTGCCAGTACCACCTGGAAGGGCATGTAGTGGCTGATGCGTTGAGCAGAAGAAGTGTTATCGGTGTCTTCAATAATTATGGCCTAACAACAAGAGTTATGGGAAGCTTTAGAGACCTGCACTTGAACGTAGAGTTTGCACGGGAATTTTGAAAATTGGATGATTAAATTCGAGTGGACTACTTGAAGACATTGCAAATGCTCAAGAGTACATCTTAATAAAAGAGAAGAGGAATCTAATGTACAAGAAGACGACTGAGTTCAAGATTGGGACATATAATATTTTGCGATGTAACGGTAGATTTGTGTACCAGAAATTATACAGATATGCGGAAACGATTTTAGAAAGAGGCGCATGAAGAGTAAGCTGAGTATTCATCCTGGAGCACAAGGATGTATCAGGATTTGAGGCAGAATTATTGGTAGCCAGGAATGAAGAACATGTGGCGGAATATGTATCCATTGTCTAACTTGTCAGAAAGCGAAGGTGGGAACTGCAGGCGACCTGCTGCCTGAGATGTTGCAAACCTTTAGATTATAACTGAATGGAAGTGGGACAGCGCATTTCCATGGATTTTATACCTGGATTACAAAGACAAGGAGGAAGAATGATTTCCATATGGGTGATGTGGGATGACTGACTAATCTGCTCACTTTTTGCCGTATAGGAACACTAATAAGGTAGATAGCTAACAGAGATCTACATTGCTGAAATTGTGAGGTATACACGGGGTACCATCGAGCATGTATCAGACCGTGATCGAAGTTCATCATTTTTTTGGGGAGCATTGCACGAAGCATTGGGAACGAAGCTACGATTGAGTTCAGCTTACCATCCACAAACGGACGGGCAGACTGAAAGGACGAATCAGTCTTGGAAGATTGCGTTTAGAGCATGTGTACTAGATGATAGGGGAAGTGGGCATGATGTACTTCCGTTGATTGAGGTTCACTTACAACAATAGTT
>PGTU02011927.1:0-21380 GCA_002896215.2 Cicer echinospermum | reverse complement strand
GTACTGACCCGTGATAGGTGGTACGTTTATGATTTTCGCATTTTAGTAAATCGTGCTGACCCGTGATAGGTGGCACCTCGGTAATTGGTACTTTGGCCTGCGATAGGCGGTACAATTATGATTTACGGCCCTTCGAGGAGGGGTTTGGTTTGGAATTCCGAGTCCATGCATTTTGGCATATACGCATTGCATTAGGGTGCTTGGCACGCGAGTCGTGGTTGATTTGAGTTTTATGATTGAGTGATTTTGAATTTCGAGTCGTTGTGGTAATTGCGTTGAAAGTGCTAAGGTGGTTATGTGTTGATTATTGTGTGTAAGTGTGATGGTTTTGTAGAAACTAAGTCGAAACCCAATTTGCCGTGGAAATCGCGTAGTAATTGCTAAGTGTTAGGTTGTGGACTTTGATTAGGGAATGACTTGAGTTAATTCATGAATTTTTTTGGAAAAATGATCAGGGAAATCGATTTCCCAATCGATTTGATGGTAGACAGGGACTTGGCCAAATGGACAAAATCGATTAGCCAATCAATTTTGTAATCAGTTTTCGAAAATCATTTACGAAATCGATTGCCCAATCGATTGGGCCTTAAGTCAGGGACTCACCCATATTCGACCAAATCGATTTGGAAATCGATTGGCTTAAAACCTGGGGGCTCAGTACTCACTCAATCGATTGCCAAATCGATTGAATCAGCCCAGGATTCTGTTTTCATTAAAAAACCTTCACCCCAATCGATTTCCCAATCGATTGGCTCAGTGAAAATCCTCAGTTTTAGTTGTATGATTGATTGCTCATGAATCTATCCATGTCTTGTTTTGTTATGTTATAATTAGGGGATTGAGAACTCATTTTACTTTCATTTTTAAATTGGCAAGTATTGTATGAACCTTTCGCATATTGGAAATCCTGTTAAGGGTGCATGCTTAGTTGAAAAGTTATTTTGAGCATTTAAAAACTTAATTGCTATGTGTTAACTGTTATTTTTTTTGTTGGTGACCCTTTTACAATTATTGTGGGGAATCTGGGGCCTTGCCCTCAGATGAGAGTCAGACGGTCCTACCGGTTCGTACCCTACGGACGGGAATGGAGATGGGAACGCTTGACTGCAGTTACGTTAGGAGGATCTCACGGGGGCGCGTGGAGATATTCAGGGTGTATAGCTTTTTGGTAGGATGATCAGATTAGGATGATGTATAGGGACTAGGTGTCCTTCTTTTTGGTTTGGAGTATTTATATCTGGAAAACTGTACTTATACTAATATTGTCAGTTTGACATCTTATTTGAATGGGTTCCATGTACCATTTGTTGTTGTGTAAATGTTTTGGATTTGTATTTGAGAAACTTTTCCGCTGCTTAAAAATTATAATGACTCAATTATTTATCCAAAGGCATTTCTTATTATTTCTCTGTTTTAGTTTAATTCCTTTTAAAAAAAAAAATACACCCTCGCTTGTAAAACGGGGTGTTACACATCAGGTATTTCAATCGACATATCCAAATATCGAGGTATGATTGGATCCTTATTATATCTAAAGCCAGCCGGCCATATATTATGTTTAGTGTTTGTTTGTGTGCAAGATTTCAGGCAGATCCGAAAGAATCGCATCTTGTAGCCGTTAAAAGAATTATGAAGTATTTGAAAGGAACGACAAATGTAGGCCTATGGTACCCAAAGGGTAGCATATGTAGCCTAGTTGGACATTCTGATTCAGATTATGCAGGATGCAAAACGGATCGTAAAAGTACACGCGGCACTTGCCATATCTTAGGCAATGCACTAGTATCATGGTCTTGCAAAAAGCAAGCTTGTTTTGCACTTAGTATTGATGAAGCTGAATACATAGCAGCAGGAAGTTGTTGTGCCCATATTCTCTGACTCAAACAACAATTACATGACTATGGAATTGCTCTCGGATGCATTCCCCTAAAGATGTGACAACACAAGTGCAATAAACATCTCAAAGAATCCAATCATGCACTCTCGTACTAAACACATCGATATACGTCATCACTTTCTACGCGATCATGTCCTGAAAGGTAATGTTGAGGTAAAATTTGTTGATACACACAATCAATTGGCTGATATCTTTACAAAACCTTTACCTAAGGACTCATTTTATAAGATTCGAAGAGAACTTGGTATTTTAAATGAAAATGATCTTTGAAATTGCATGATACATATAGTCTGTCATCTCTCTTCAAAAATTTCATCTTAAAGTTGTTAAAAATAAAATTCCTTGATGATTATTGTTTCTTGATATATAAATTTGTGCATTACATGTTGAGATTTCCATAAAAATTTAGTTTTTAAGCAAAAATTCGCATGAATTCATATGTAGTCGAATACAAATGTCTGTATTTGAATACACACTTTTCCAGAAATTCTTGTATTCGAATACAACTTATGTTTAGTCGAATACACGTTCCCAGAACAATGTGTATTCAAAATACAATTAGGTGTAGTCGAATACACCTTCGCGTTTTTGCCCAGATATAAAAGCTGTTTCATATTTTAAGGTTATTTTGCATTTGGTATTCGAATACACAGCTGTAGCCTTTCCTCTCTTCTCCCAAAATCTCGTCCATCCTCCTTTCACTCAGTTACCCATTCACCCAACCTGCCAAACTACATCAATCTTTACTTCTTTCTTGTCATTTTATCATCAGATTTCTCACATATCTCACATTTTCTCTCAAACCCTTTTTTTTACCAAAACCTCTTTTCTCACCATGGATGCCCGCAAACGAGGACCAAGAACCAAGCATGCAACAGTGGGTCCCTCAAGAAAACGAACAAGGAATCCCAACATCACGGATTTATCCGGCTTCTACACACACCGGAAGAAATTGATCATTTTCGCACATTCTACTCTGACAAGCGCCTTATCATTCCAAAATATGGTACTTTAAACTCTTTCTCTGCCTTTTAAGTTTCCTGAGTTGCTCAAAAGCACAACATGTTGAAGAGTTTATAGGTTACAAAAGGTCCTGTTTATCCTGACTTAGTTTAGGGTTTTTATTGCAATCTCATCCAAGATGGAAAAAATGTTGGTATCTCGAGTTAAAGGGTAAAATCATTCGGTTCAATACCAAAACCATAGGTGAAATTCTGAACATTCCTTTTAAAGGTCAAAAGTTTTGTCCCAACAACTTGTGTGAATGGGCTGATATCTCTAAGTATGATGCGTATGTTGCCGCTATGTCGGTTTGACAGACGCACAATGGAACAAAAGCAGACTCAGGCTGGTTCCAAATATGCCCAGCAACGGTATGGAGTGGGAAAATCTTACCATTGATAATCGCATTTTGCACTATTTCCTTAGCTACATTCTGGGTTCCAAAGGCTGGAAATTACTCCCAAATTTCGGAGTTTGAATTAAAAAATTATGAATTTCATGTATGAAGGTCGTCAAACTAAATTGGGCATACTTTGTGAAATCTGTCATGTTTAGATCCGAGAGGCAATTGGGTTACGCATATGCGAAGGAAGTTTCGCCGGATTTTGGAACACTTTGGGGTGGACTTCTCTGATGAAGTCATGTATGACACCCACAAAAGAAAATATACTGGATCTGGGCGTCCTGCCTAGCATGCGGATAGTATGGAATGAGCCAGCTTGAAACTTTTGTGCATAAAGGTGATTATGATCCAACCATCTGATGCTGCTCAAGAAGACACTGCTGAACCTCAAATGTTGTTGCCAGCTGATGAAGATGGCGAGGATACAGCCTCTAATGATGGATTATATCTCCAAATCAAATGCTCATGGCTCGCCTTGATTCTTTCAAAATCTTCTTCCAACTCAATTCGAAAATCTGACCACTTCTGTCAACACTCGCTTCCAGAACATTGAAACTACTATTGCTCGCAACCATGACGAGTTATCTCAAGACATTAGTAGTTTATCTGACAAACTGGATCATTTTCAAATTCCAACGGATTTTGATCGACCTAGAATTCTATTTGTTAAAACGTTGAAATACTACCTCATATTATGTCTTGTAGCTTGTTTTCATGTCTTAATTTGTAGTGTGTTTTATGGTATGCTTAATGTACTAAGTTGAAATTTGTTTCATTAAACACATGTTGACTATTTTTGATGTACTAAATTGAACTTGCCTTCAATCCTTCGGTTATGTCATTTTTTTTTATTTAACAGATGTGTACATACTTTACCTTTACGTCGTGTTTATTCTTTCATATGTATTTCTCTATATTTTCCTTCTTTTTGATCATGCCAAAAGGGGGAGAAAATTTTGTATGTTGTTGCCTTAAATCTGTAGGTCCTCAAACAATAATCACATACAAATGGACGTATGCATAATATTACGGGCGAGCAATGATTCCAATTTCCACAAATCTCTCCACAACAACAACATTTTGTCATAATCAAAACAAGGGGATACATGTAAATACAAGTTTTTGATGAAACCAAAGGTCAACCATTATGGTCAAAAGCAACAACCCAAAAAGAAGTTCAAATATTCTCATTAATAAAAGCATCAAATCCAATATTAAAATGTTAAAATATAAAGGTATATGATGCAAACCAATACTATCAATTACATGAGGACAAGTTCTCAGACAATTAAGGCAATACCTCTCTGGATAAATAATTGAGTCATTATAATTTACAAGCAGCGGAAAAAGTTTCTCAGAATCATGCGAATCCAAAGTATTTACAAAACCGCACAATGATACATGGAACCCATTCAACTAAGGATGTCTACTGACAATATTAGTAAGGGTACAGTTTCCAGTTCAAAATAACGTAATCCAAAAAAACATATGTTCCCTCTATGTCATCCTAATCTGATCATCTTCAAAAAAAACTATAGCTATTACACCTCTGAGTGATCTCACGGGCCACGTGAGATCCTCCTATACATAGCTCCAGTCAAGCATTCCGCATCTACATTCCCATCCGTAGAGTACGAACGGTAGGATCGTCCTGCTCTCATCTGAGGGCAAAGCGCCATATTTCCACAATAGTTGTAAAGGGTCACCAACGCGAAATTAACAGTTAACACATAACATTGAAGTTTTAAATGCACAAAATATACCTTTCAACTAGCATGCACCTTAAAAGGGTTTTCCATATGCTAAAGTTCATATAATGCTTGCCAAGTACAAATGAAATCAAAATAAAGTTCTCGATCCATCAAGAATACATAACTAACCAAGACATTGATAAATCAATTGAGCAATCCGTTATCTAACTCAAAATAAGAATTTTTACTAAGCCAATCGATTTGCAATCGATTTGCAAATCGATTTCCTGAAGGTTTTGCGTGAATCTGCACTCTGGGCATGAATCAAGTCGATTGGCAATCGATTAACAGAATAGCTGAGCCACTGGACTTAATGCCAATCGATTTCCAAATCGATTTTGTCAGTTTTGCTGAATTCCTGCATGGCCAATTGATTTCCAATTCGATTTTCTTAAATGGTTTTGAAAAACATATTATACAATCGATTAGCAAATCGATTAGGTTATAATATGGACTTCCCTGTAACTCATCCAATCGATTGGGAATCGATTTCCTGCTTATTCTCAGTACTGATAAACTATTTCAATCACACTCACATACACAACTCCACATCTTACACTTAGCAAGCCCAACACAATCACACGACGACTAACATTGAGTACAATCGACAAGTCACACACGATATCATACATAACACTTACACCACAACTACATCAATAATTCAAGACACTTCAATCATATACTTGATTCAAACACGACTCGTGTGCCACACCTAAATGAATGCGTATATGCCAAGATGCATGGACTCGGAATTCCAAACCAAAACCCTCCTCGAAGGGGCCGTAAATCATAATTGTACCGCCTATCGCAGGCTGAAGTACCAATTATCGAGGTGCCACCTATCATGGGGTCTGCACGATTACTAAAAGCGTAAAACATAAACGTACTGTATCACGGGCCCGTACTTGTTTACCAAGGTGGCACCTATCACGGGTCTGCACGGTTTACTAAAAGAACGTAAATTGTAAATTTGTACCGCCTATCACAAGGCAAAAATACTATTTACCAAGGTGCCACCTATCACAGGTCTGCACATTTTACAAAAAAACGTAAACCATAAACGTACTGTCTATCACGGGCCCGTACCGGTTTTACGAGGGTGCCACCTATCACGGGTCTGCACGGTTTACAAATAACGTAAATCATAAATGTACCGCCCTATTACAGGCAAAGTACTATTTATCAAGGTGCACCTATCACGGGTTCTGCACGATTTACAAAAAGAGATGAAAATGCATGAGCATATACTGACTCCATCCACAACAATCGTTAAGAAATGCAAGTATTAAAGATTCCCATTTTTATAACTCATTTACTTAAACGATTTTCACAACAAAATTAAGCAACATAAATATTAAGAGATTTTCCCCATTCTTACTACTCTTTTAACTTAAACGATTTTCCAACACACATTAAGTAACAAGACATTTAAGATATTCCCCATTCTTAATACTCCTTTAACTTAAACGATTTCCCAAACGAACATTAAAGTAAGCAAGACATTAAGAGATTCCCATTCTTATATACTCATTTACTTAACGATTTTCAAAACAACATTAAGTTAACAAGACATTAAGAGATTCCCATTTCTTTATACTCGTTTAACTTTATAATCGATTTTACAAACACACATTAAGTATAACAAGACCTCTATTAAGAGATCGTAACCCCCGCCAACCATCTTTAATATTCAATACTTTTTAACCTAATGGTTTTCAAATTCCACACAAAACAAACTCAACCTAATATCAATCCAATCCACGATCCATACCAAAACACATCAATTCATTTCTCCACAAAATCCAACCATACACACAACAAATTTCATCAGTATTAATTAAGAACACGTCAAATACGACGAAACAAATCAAGCACAAATCCACCACTCAACACCAGCAAGTTTCATTTACTCAAAATCATTACATAAATGAGTTTAATTTTCATTTTCCACGAAACATTATCAATATACCAAAAACCTAACGATAAGATTTACCCATCAAAGCATTAGTTCATTTTCTCCCCAATCAATCTCGAAACTTCAACCCTACAACACAGATTTCCCTAAATGCAAAGTTATGAAGAGCCTTACCTTCACGTTAGCTTTCACGTTCGATTACGGTACCGCGAGTAATCTCCGGTAAATAATCCTGCTCGCAATGTCGCCTCCAAGTGTGTTCCTAGCACCGTAGCGTGGTAGTGAGCAACTTTCCCTTCTATCTCTTCGCGAAACGAAGCTTAGTCTTGATGAACGAGGAGGTTTGTGTTTGACGGTTTTGAAATCCCTAACTCTGTTTCTTCGTTTTTGAAACAACGAGGAAGTATGAAACTGAGAATCTTGATCTTCTTACCCCTAGCCTTGGTTTCTATTCTTGAACTAAAGGAAGCAAGAAAAAGAAAGAAGAAGAAATGCAAACCGCGATTGAGGAAGAAGATGGAAAGGTTCTCGCGAGGTTTTCTTTCCCTTGTTTTTCCTTTCTTTCCTTTCTTTCTTTATATCATTTTCTTTCCTTCTCTTCTAATTTCCTTTCTCTATTCCTTTTCTATCTCCTTTCCTTTTTCCTCCAAACCATATATATATATATAATTATTATATATTAATTATACTAACAATTCTCAAAATATCTAGATATTTTTAAATTCCCATATTCACCCGTAGCGCATTAAAATTCTTCGTAAAAGATTCACCCCAGTTAATTTAATTATTGGATCGACAAGTAATTCTAATCGGCATCAAAAATAGACTACTTGGTCATATTAAACTCCAAAATATTAATAACTTTGGCTAAAAGAGCCTCCAAGTTCAATACCAACATACACTAAAATACATAAAGTATACTTTAAAATTATGGGTCTTACACCCAACCTATTGCTTTGTTATGTAACTCCCACCTGTCATAAGTGCATATGGTTATCAAATGTGTTCTTAGGAAAGTCGTCAATAGGATTGTATTTGTACAATGGTTATGATATATTAACTATTGTCTTTGCTGATGTATTCATGTATATCAGTATTCTCACCTTATTTATTGAGGATGCAACATTTTTATGCTTTAAACAATTCTTAATAGCCAGAGTATCCTAATTTTCTAGTTGAAGTTTAATTTTTGGAGATACTGTGACACGCTCAAACCAAATTCATGCCTGATGCATGTAGATTAGTGTAGATTCCATCAAAGTAATAATGAATGCTGGATTGACACTTTACCAGCTATTGAGGGATAGAATTGGTAAATGTGTTGTTTTGATGTTATTATGTGTTGATTTTACTTCATCTAGAGTGTTGATTCATTTATTTCTATTAACATATCTCTTTGGACAATATTAAAAGTGGACGCTTGCACACTTTGATTACCAATGCATTCAGTCACGTACAATTGAACTGTGCGTAACAATATTTCTTTTGTTTTTATTTTATTTTATTTTAACAATTCTTTTGTTCTTGAAGGGTTCTTTGGAGAGACTAGGTTAGGCAGTGCTGGCTACTTATTAATATCTATCTATGGCCGAGAAAAATGGGAAATTTATAGACGTATCTGTAAATGAGGTTGATCATCACTCATCAGGACCATGCTGTCGAGTTTCTGAATTTATACATTACTGCAGATTCTGCCCACAAAAGGCTCCACCCAAAGAGTTGATAACACAAGCAAAAATACATCAACACTGCTCAAAAGAATTTTATACTTGGAATTCAAGATTGATTATAGGAATTTTGTAAAGTAGAGATAGGATATATTTGATATTAAATTCAACACTGTAACGTCCTAATTTCAAGGTTTAGAATTAATTACATAATTATCTTTGGGATTAGGCTAATTCAACCAAATTAAATAATAAGATAAGACGATAATCTTAGCTTTGTTTCTATTTATTTATTTATCTATCTACTTATTGTTTGTTTTATTTAACAAATGATTGAACTATACAATTTTTATGTTTAATTGTTAGATGAAACAAATATAATTTAAGTTAGGAATGACTGGTGAGGTTGCTTGGAATATAACAACCAATTCCAATTAAGTGGTAGAAAATATAGGCTAAATTGTTGCACCGCTTGGATTATAACAATCAATCCCAATTAAGTGGTAGAAAATATAGGCTAAATTGTTGCACCGCTTGGATTATAACAATCAATCCCAATTAAGTGGTAGAAATTATAGGTTAAGTTGTTGTAACGTATTAGTTGTGAAACTTAGGATATCATATAAGTAATTAACTATAAGTAGCCACTAAGAAAAATAAAAATACTACACAATTAAATTCTCAAAAGGTAGAATTATATCGAATTGGAGAGAAGCTAAAGTATTTTGCGGATGCGATGACGGTTAATAGTGAGTGACAAAGAAGGAATTTTTATCGGATAACGCTTCAAGAGGTGAGTAATCACACCCTTTAAACTTTCATGATACATTTATTTTGGAAATTTAGAATGGAAAAAGAGTTAAGTATTTTGATTGGTATTTTCTTCTAAAAATATATTTTTGTCGAGAACCTAACTCTATTAAAATTGAGATTTTATGAATTGTAATAATAGATTATAAATTGATTTACTTATTATTGTTTGTTAAATTACCATTTTGATGATTGTTGGAATATATATTCTTTAAAATGATTGTTTTATTATATTTTCTTGAATGATTGTTGTTATTATATAGATTCAAATGAAATATATATTATAATATGATTTTACGAATATAATTGTTAAATATGATATTATTTATATTGCATGTGTTTGAGAGATATATATTCTTTAAAAGATTTTGTTTTATTATATTTTTCTGTGAACGATTGTTGTTATTATATATTCAATGAATATATTTATTCATAAATATGATTTTACGATATATTTGTTAAATATGAATCATTGGATTTGTATGCGTTTGATATGAATATATATACTTTAACAGATTGCGTCATTTATTTTCGAATGACATTGTTACCATATATTCAAATGGAAATAGTAGATTATAATATGATTTTTCAAATATGGTTGTTGAAATATGAATTATTTGGATTGCATGTGTTTGAGATATATATATAATACTCTTTAAAAGATGTTTTTTTATATTTCTTGAAGATCATTGTTATTATATATTCAAATGAAATATTATGTCATAAACATGATTTGCGAATTATGATGGTTAAGATTATGAATGATTTGATTGTGTGTGCTGGAGATGGGTCTTGTACCCACCTATGATGAGTTTAAACTTCACAAAGAGATTGAGGTTTTAACTCCACCCGGATGAGTATTAAAACTTCACAAGAGATGAGGTTTAAACTCCAACTTATTGATGAGTTTTTAACTTCACAAAGAGATGAGTTTAAATCCACCTGATGAGTATTAAACTTCACAAAGAGATGAGGTTTAAACTCCACCTGGATGAGTATTAAACTTCACAAAGAGATGAGGTTTAAACTTCCACCCATATGGATGAGTATTAAACTTTCACAAAAAATGAGGTTTAAATCCACATGGATGGTATTCAAACTTCACAAAGAGATGAGGTTAAACTCCACCGGATGAGTATTAAACTTCACAAGAGATGAGGTTTAAATCCCATGGATGGGTCTTGGACCCCACATATTGATGGGTTTTTAAACTTCACAAAGAGATGAGGTTTAAACTCCACATGGATGAGTATTAAACTTCACAAGAGATGAGGTTTAAACTCCACACAAATGGGTCTTGTACCCAACACTGGATGAGCTGTGCTCCACATGATTAGATAATACTCACTTTGCAGAAGGAGTATATCTCTCCATCATTGAATTAACTGATTAGTTTTTGGTGGAATAAATGTGTATAATAGAAATTATCTGAATTAAATAGATGTGGATTATCATTAATATTATTTGATGAGTTTTCAATTTAATTATTGAAAGTAGTTGGTTATGTATAGAGAAACTCGTCAGTTATATCACGATAGTTCTAAAGAATATTTTTGGGATGAAGGCGGTGCCATGATCGATTTTTGGTTACCGCTCCGGTGAGAACAATACTTGTTTTGAAATTGTGTGTATTATTCACGTGAGATTTTTGTATCTCATTAAAGTGTTGTTTTCAGATACTGAGACCGTTGGAGACGTCGAGAGGTTAAGAAGTCTACCTTCCTTGAGAAGAGTGATTTCTTCGTTAGGTTGGTAGATCAAGAATATAGTAGATCGATATTGTGTCTACATGTACTTTATTTCGGGATTAGACTTAGTTAATTGCCCAGTTTGGTATATTTTAATATTAAAGAATTTTCAGTTGTAAGGATTTACTTTGAGATTTCATAACATTTATCTTTCTTTCGAACAATTCATTTATTACAGTACTATTCTCTTATATAATTTTGAAAATTTTTTTCCATTTATTACCTCAGTTTATACCACTAACTAGGCGTTACACACGCTTGTTCTATGTGTAAAATATTCTTTTTCACTATATTTGTAGCTATTTTTTAAATATAATCGAATTAGTATCTTTGGTTTCACTACATTTTCTTGTCAATTAATAAAGATTCATAAAAAGCAAAATAGATTTGCACAAAAATACAAATGATGCAACATGATATTATGTGAAATATTAAAGCAAAATTATGCAGGATACACAATATAAAGCAAAATAGATAGGGCATATGTGTTACATCTTCCAATACTCTTTAACGCAACCATATCACTATGAACTAAATGCTTAACAATCTAAATTCATCAATGATAAGTAGGTACCAAAAATAGTAAATACTAACATAGTAACCATCATTAATATATCCAAAGTATTATTAGTGGGCAATCACTCCAATCAGTATAATGTTGGAATGTTTGTCTCATCAAGGGGTGCCTACATAATAATAAAAACTAATTAACATTATGATAGGTTTAAAAGAAGGTATTCTCCATTTTAAAACACAAATAAAATTACCATCAACAATGTTGTGAAACTGAACTGATCCTTTTGTGTTTGTGGGGGCTCATAAGTTGGAGGTGCTGAACAAGATACTTCGTCGAGCATGTGACTTTCTCCAAGTTTATCCTAAAATGATTTTCTAAATTAAAACCAAGCATAATGCATGTAAAATTTAAAAATTGATCGATATATTAACTTATATACCTGAGCTTTTTTCCTTCTAGACGGATCTTTTTTCTTTTCAATAAAACTCTTAGGACGCTTATGCATCTGTCTCTTCAAGTTAGGCATTTCCTTTGATCATTGTGGTTGCATACATTATTATCACAAATGTCGGGTTCTCATTAATTCATTGTCTATGACTTGTAACACCTTCCTTTATTTTCTTTTACACATGACATTACTAGTTATCACTAATCTTCAGGTGTTCTTCACAAGGGCGATGCTGGCCGCCACTCAATAAATTTAGAGACAACTTGTCTAAACTTCGTGTTCGAGATAACTTTGGATCTCTTCAACCCTCTTTTCCCCCTAAATCTTGGCAGCAATCCCCACAACGAGCTTCTCTGTCCACACTTCTTAAAATTATACTTCTTCAGGAATGGCTTCAACTTTTCTTCAAATACTTCCAATGCATGTGAAAAAGTATGTCAAATGTCCTCAAACTTTCGACACGTACAAGTTATAGAGGTGAAGCACGACGAATGACACTCTCCAAAATCATTCACGGCACATGCAGTTTATGACATATCCCATAAATATGAGACTCGTTTCTCTCTAATATCGATAAAACTAAGAATAACTTAAACTCGTTTTGAAACAACTCAAATACAACGTGCGTGTACACTTTTCTCATTTGTATCAATATTGGTGACAACTCGTATCTTAACCTTGCAAGCTTATGTGAGGACTCATACTCATAACTCAACTTGTTGGTTCTCTTCTCCTCAACAACTCATTCAAAGTGCTTGAAGAATTGTATAATATCCACATTGGGTTTCATACTAGATTTGAAGTGAGCATTCAAGCTTTCACTGAGTTGGGTACTCCGCATGCCAAGAGTGAACGCTTCCTTCATGTAACAAGCAACCCATTTTTTTTTTAATAGCATAAACTGATTTGATCCAATTATTTTCATGAACATCATATTGGTTGATCAAGTTTGTCCAAGCAGTCTCAAAATCTGCTTCAACATCAATATCATACATGCATTTCTTGAAATCTCTTAAAAGATAACTTCCTCCCTTCATCAAGTTCCCAAGGTGTTTAATTCCTTATTTTTCTACAATTGGCCATGTGCATAAACACATGGCGAGCGTTTCTGGGCATTTTACTTCAGCCAGTGCCTGGCCATGCTTGATCTGATCATTAGAAAAAACAATCTTTGAGCTTTTCTTTAATGGTGCTGTGTCAGTGCTTGTGAGAATGTATCAAACAACCACATATAAAATGACTCAATTGTACTCATCATAGCGCACTAGTGCTGCACACTCGACAAATCCTCCACAAACTCAGCTATGATAGTGGTTGAAACCGGAATACACAAAAGCACAAAACAGGAATTATTGAAACATGATTGGTACCATATGGTACAAATGTAGTGTCCAATATGACATCAGCTTTGACGTACAGCCCAAACAGATAACCCGTAATCCCAACTAACCACTAGTTCTGCATCACACCAAAACACACATTTTGATGTTCTGTGCTTTATCTCCGATGGTTGGTAATGCGTGAAAGAGAAGACAAATTTTCCAACAATTTGTCATTGATTATTTGTGAAAAGACACCAACATCTTCGTACATCATACTTCTGGTGTCTCTGTGAGCACCATGAGGTTAATTTTTATATCACATAATCCACCGTGTGTAAATCCAAGATTTGCTCTGTTTCTTGCATGTGTGCTCATAAGTGAAATGTTGACTCTTTTGCTTAATCAGAATCATCAGCCAAATCAATCTCATATGCTGGCTTCAGTTATCTTCCTATGTGATGCACGATGTGGTGTTGTTTCTCTGAAGTTGTAGAGGAATGGTTATGATCTCTACAATTCATGGACGACAAAATTTCCATTTTTGGCATACAAGTGAAATTCCTTGCTTTACAATCCGTTCTAGTCTCGGCTCTATGATGTTAACAAAATTTATATCTCCTTGTCTATCTCTGTACCACCTTCCTTGGAACAAAACAAAATCTACAAGATGTTACAGTGTCGTCTTTATTCTTGTTCCGCATAACGTTTTCTAACTGTAAACCAGCATGGGCACTGTATGTAAGCAAACAGTTGAATAAGCCACATTTATCATTATCAAATTTTCAATACAAACTTGTGGCTTCAATCAATATTTGAACGATGACATATTTGATCAACTTTCCAAATGAAGTAACCTAAAAATTTAATAAAATAATTACATGAAAGAAAAAGTATGGAATAATGAATGAACCATGTATTGCTCTGTTTTTTAGTTAAAAAAAAGTGTTGCTCTGTTTTGCAGGTATCACAACTTCAAAGTAAAAAAAACAAGTATAACAACTTAAAATAGCTCTACAAAAATAATTTGGCATAACTAATAACATTCTACTCTATTATTATAACAAAATGAATACAACCAAGATAAATATAACAACTTCCAACTCTTTTATCCAGTAATTAGAAGAAAAAAAATTAATCATATTTGTGGAAAAAAAAATTTAATGGAGTTCTTTTATTATCCGAATATGACAATGGAGAAAGTAGATTGATAACAGATTGTAGTGCACGAGACAATAGCGGTGCACGACGGTGGTCAGCGGCGGTGGTCAATGGACAGAGGTGTGGGGGATGACGACGAGGGTCACACGGTGGAGTACCTTTTTGTAACACCTCGATTTTTAACAGCGCGAGTGTATTTTTTTTTTTAAAAAAACAAAGAAATAAAACAAAGAAAATACTGAAGGAAATACTTTTGGATAAATATTTAATTCGTAACATAACGACAAAAGCCAACAATATTTACAAGCAGCGGAAATAGTTTTTGAAATACAAACCCAAAGTATTTACACGACAAAATACACCAGGGCTATGAGACCTATCAGACATAGCTCATACCCCTAGAGTATTCTCGGCAGACACCTGTACAAAAATATTTCCCCAAGAATTTTAACTTCCCCACGTCGCATCAAAAAAATGGTACAAGGACCCATCAAAATAAAACTCAAGCTGACAATATGAGGTATAGGTACAATCTTTCAAATTGAAATAAATACATCCACAAAAGAAAGACAACTAAACCCTATACAACCCTCTAATCTGATCATGCTACAAAAAGCTATACAACCTGGGTGACCTCCACGACTCTCACCTCACATCACATCACAAATTACTTTTTAAAAAAAAATATCTACTCTCGCCGCAATTCAATCGGCAGATGAATTTTCTGAAAAATGTTGCATCTCAGAAAATTTTTTCTTCGACAAAAGATTCACCGTAATTAAATAAAATTATTCATCGACGAATAATTTTAATCGGGTCTCTAAAAGATATTTTTGGCATTTAACTCACAAAATGTCATAAAATTGGCTAAAAAGCCTCAGAAATTCAGCACAAAATTCCCCAAAATACATAAATTAGAATTTAAAATTAAGGGTCTTACATTACTACCCTCCAAAAAGAAGTTTCGTCCTCGAAACTTAAAGTACGAGTAACAATCCACACTAGGTTTGTACTCAAATTCAACTTACAAGTCTCAACTTGTTTCACCCGACCCACTCGAAGAAAGTGTTGTCTACCCCTTTTCATATGGTGCTTAATAACTCTATACATTACCATAGCCGGAAAGACTCGCCTGTTCTATTCAACATGATTTTGTTTACTATCAACAAGAGATTAAGGATGATCAGTTCCTCAATTTGTCAATAAGTAGCCAACACCCATATGGTTGGCTTAGACTATCTTAACCGAACTGTATAATAGCGCTCTGCGACTTGCACTAAGGTATTCTAATGGCAGCAAACGGTCCCAAAGCAATCTCCCCAACGGTCCACTGTATTTTCCTTATTTCCATATAACTTGATCCCTACTCGACGACAGTACCAATTCGCCCATCTAGCCTATGTCCACCACAGCCGCTCACACATACATCCACTGTGGGGGATACCAAACGAAACCATTGAGTAGACATCAACACCACAGAGCCACAAAACAATCATTACCGCCGATACACTCCCTAGTTTCTCCATTGCCCACATGAATCCTCACCTTCTTTAGTCCGGCCCCACTACATCATAACCACAAGCCTTATCAAAAATGTGCCGCTATAATTATAACCTTTAACAATTCATTCCCAACATCTGGTTGATGCATCCAAGTTTCTCAAATATTCGCAACATGTCAGAACGATATCGCCTACAACATACAAACTTCCTTTAGGTTAATGTTCTGCTTTTAAGAGTCACGTCTCCAAACAAATCCAACTTGAATTTCATCCCTGATTAAGACCTACATTTTTCACATGCCTTAACACCTCAAATTCACGCTTCACTAATCCATTTCCTACATACTTCGCAATTCTGGACAAACCCAAAATTAATTTTCCTACATCTACTACTAACATTCATTCTGATACTTCTCAATTATGTCACGTCCTTTATTTGCAGCTTGATGATTATCTTTTCATTATGACAGGTCAAACGCATTGTACTCACTCCATCACTTTTCCATTTATACAAACCTTAAATTCCTGCCTCGAACCATAATGCATCTTCATTATAGTGATTTCAATAAATCAAGTATTACTAATTCCCACCAAACTTTTCCAATTCATGCTCAATTCTTCCCTATCAACCAAACATTAAACTTTGTTGATTGGTGACCACAATAACAACCCCCATGACATGCACTCAATTAGTGCCTTTGTATCATTCACATACCCTTATAGATAACAATATCTAAAATACGAGCTGAAAATAATTCCCTTTCATGAACCTTTAATTTGTCATTAAAGGCGATATCTCCATGTGTTGTTCCGACAAGTTAATCTGTGCCACACTATTTCCAAAATTTGGTTCACTTGTTGGATTCTTATTCGTCCCAATAAACATCTCCTAACGAATAATTATCTATAAACCTCGATCCTGCCTAAATTTACAGTAAAATATCTCAAAGGACCCAACATTAACCTTCATCGTCATCCTGAGTCAGCTGAACACAGATCATTCTGTACAATTTTAATGTTGACTTCCCAAGATCAATATCTAAACCATAAATCATCTTGTGACATTTCTTCCTTTTTCATTTTCTATCACTTAAATAACAATTCTAAACATCTGATCCTCCGAAATTCTCCAATCGTCACACACCGTCTAATTTCACTCCATTCATCTTAAGATACAATACGCAGGCGTATTCTTATCATGACTCAACTGTATATGTAATTTCCACTAATAAAAACTCTTCAAATCATAACACGACCTTTTTAGTAAATCTTCAAACACTCTCATCCATAACCTTGTGGATTTTAAACCATCAACTTAAAGATCAACCGTCTCAGGGTCCCAAATCAAATCTTGATCAATCCCTCTATCCTATCAAAATATACACTTTCTCCAAATGTTTACCATCCTTTAATAAACTTACTTTGCTACAATCTCTAAGTATTCTCGTACTCTATACTTCCAATTCCACTTAATAGTGACATATGGTTCAATACATCAAGGCTTAACCCATTAGGTTTATCCAGACATTACCCAAAACTCACACTTACGCGTTTATAGTTTCATCTAAAATCACTATCCATACTTACTATCTCTTAAACCACACATATATTTGTCACTTATCAAAGAAATATATATTCTTCCTCTTATAATCGTCATGAGATTCATACTTAACAATCTAAGTTATGAATCTAGTTTAACTCGAATGCTCGACCTTACCCCTCAAGGTATTGACTATTCCTCAAAGTGTACTTTATCTAACCAAGGTGGTATATACCCCATAACGTGCAGTGCCCCTTAACTTCAATACAAGCCTCTTCCTAGACACCTAAACACCAAATGATATTCCAAAAGGAAGCCTCGTCTTCTCAACAATTCCATGACGTTCACATCTCTTTGACAGTTATCAAACTCCATCCAGTTTCATCATGAAATCTACCAGGAAAACATCTAATACTTTTTTTAACAAAAGTCCTCTACTTAGATCTAACAGACATAGCTCATACCCCTAGAGTATTCTCGGCAGACACCTGTACAAAAATATTGCCCCAAGAATTTTAACTTCCCCACATCGCATCAAAAAAATGGTACAAGGACCCATCAAAATAAAAGTCAAGCTGACAATATGAGGTATAGGTACAATCTTTCAAATTGAAATAAATACATCCACAAAAGAAAGACAACTAAACCCTATACAACCCTCTAATCTGATCATGCTACAAAAAGCTATACAACCTGGGTGACCTCCACGCGCCCCGCAAGATCCTTCTGACATAGCTTCGGTCAGGTATGACTAACTACTTTCCCATCTCCAGGGTACTAACCGGTAGGATGATCCTGTTTCTCATCTGAGGGCAAAGCCCAGATTTCCACAATAATTGTAAAGGTCACCAACTGAAATTAACAAATATCACATAGCAAAATTCTTATATTTTCAAATGCTCAAAAGAACCTTTCGTCTTAGCTTACTCCTCGAAAGGGTTTCATATGTCCAAAAATGCATAAACAATGTTGAAAAATGAAGTTTTAACAAATTGCACTGTCATAGCCGAATACAACAGAGAAAATGCAGATTTTCAGTTCTAAAATAGCTCTGAATCAATCAACACTTCGAATATTCATTAAATCAATTATGAACACATAATTACATCAAAACTTAATCAACTCAACTTCACACCTCAAGCAATTACGAAAAATCACAACAACAACCAAATATGTATACACAATCATCATAGTATAACAAACATAACTCACATGCCAAACACTATAATGCAATGCGTATATGCCAAAACGCATGATTCCAGAATTCCAAACCAAAACCCTCCTCGAAGGGCGTAAATCATAATTGTACAGCCTCTCACAGACCAGTACTAATTACCAAGGTGCAATCTCTCACGGATCAGCACGATTTACTAGCGTGCAGTCTCTCACAGACCAGCACGACATACAAGAGTGCAGTCGCTCACAGACCAGCACAATTTACTAGCGTGCAGTCTCTCACAGACCAGCACGATTTTCTAGAGTGCAATCGCTCACAGATCAGCACATTCTAGAGTGCAATCTCTCACAGATCAGCACGACGCGATAATCCCTGCAAGGATAAGATGAACCAACAATTCACATGGCATCATCCCGTGGCCCATAATGGTCACCACTATCACCATGGCCCCATCGCGGTCACTATGTACTATGAAATGCATGAGCATACTCCAACTCTTTTCACCATAATCATTAAGTAAATGCAGCTATTAAAAGATTCCCCATTTTTAATACTCATTTAACACTAATGATTTTTCAAACACCACACAGAGCATACTCAAACATATTTATTCACACCAATTTAAATTTCCACAACCACACATAAATCACATCTCCAAATTTCATCCACACCTAAATTGAATTAAATTCATTTTCCACCAAGTCACACATAAATTTCTTCTCAAAAATTCATAATATTAATTATGAACACATCAATTTCACCAAACATGAATCACCAAAATTTCCAAACATTAATCACCCATATTCAATCTCCAAAATTTTTAACCATAAATCACCACAACAACATTAATATATCAGAGTTCTCCCCACCGCTAACTTGGTGCCAACGGTCTCGATTCATTTTCGAGAGTCAATGAGCTAACTACATAAACATAAATATTTATAACAATTTGTTCACAATAAAATTAATTCACACACAACAAAATTCTTAAAATTAAATCTTTCTCACACACCAAACTTTTAAAACCAAATAATCTATATTATTTACTTAAAACTAAATTTAACAAATATTGTCCAAATTTCAGATACACACACTCGACTATTAAAGCACCGAAATTTTTGAGTTAATGAAATACTCTAAACTTTTTTTTTTCTTTTTAAACTCAATCAAAGAGTAATTAAAAGAGTAATAATTTAAACTCTAACCATTTTTAATTTCAATCTATCTTTTTGCTCAAACTATTTAACTTAGTTAAAATTTGAACTTTTTCACAACTTTAACAACGCTAATTTTTTGTAAAATTTTAATTTCAGTTCAAACTCATTTATTTGAAAATAACTCATTACGTAACTCAAACTCATCAAATTTAATTATCACCAATTCACACCGACAACAATCAATTCAATTCCAGAACACACATATAACACCTCAATTAAATTTCAACAATTCCAACATAACTCACCCAATTTCAAAACTCCACATTTTTACACATAAACCACCAAATTTCATCAATTCATTTTCTACAAAATCCACAAATAAATCACATCTCAAAAATTCATAATAATAATAATTATGAACATATAAATCACACCAAACTTGAATCACCACAAACCACACCTCAAATTTAAATTCACTAAATTACACATAATCACATTAAATTAATTTTTCACAAAATCACACCTCAAATACATCAAATTTCTTTTCCACAAAATCACAAATAGTGTCCTAAATGCAAACTAAAAGTTTGGAAGGAGCCCTTACCTTAACAATAGCTCCAACACGCGATTACGGTACCGTAATTAATTCCCGTAAAATTTAAGTTTGTGATGTCGCGTCGAAAACTAGCTCACTAGCACCGCAACGTGGTAATGAGCAACTTTCTTTTCTGTCACTTCTCGAATGGAAGCTTAGATCTAGAAGAAAAATGAGAGTTTGTATTTTGTGTTTTAGTTTTCTAGCAACACTTGGTCTGTGTTTTTCTGGAAACAAGGAAAGAAAAATAAAAAGAAAGATGGAAGGAGAAGAATGAAGAGAGAGGCATGGCATTCACGGGAAAATGTTTCCTCTCTGTGCCGTTCCATACATATATATATATATATATTATATATATATATATATATATAATATATATATTAAAATAATAATAATAATAAAACAAATATCTAGATATTTACAAATATCTAGATATTTACAAATATCTAGATATTTTTATAAAAATTATCATTACGACTGTCACCTCACATCACATCACAAATTACTTTTTCAAAAAAATATCTACTCTCGCCGCAATTCAATCGGCAGATGAATTTTCTGAAAAATGTTGCATCTCAGAAAAAAATTTCTTCGACAAAAGATTCACCATAATTAAATAAAATTATTCATCGACGAATAATTTTAATCGGGTCTCTAAAAGATATTTTTGGCATTTAACTCACAAAATGCCATAAAATTGGCTAAAAAGCCTCAGAAATTCAGCACAAAATTCCCCAAAATACATAAATTAGAATTTAAAATTAAGGGTCTT
>PGTU02011923.1:0-14199 GCA_002896215.2 Cicer echinospermum | reverse complement strand
TATAATTCCATGCAATTTATAAAATTCATTAAACTAACTAGAACCATACTCGGTTCCTCTATCATTACGAAACCTCTTAACATCTCTACTAAATTGATTTTTAATTTTAGTTATAAAGATGTTAAACATGTCGAGCACTTGACTTTTATTTTTTATTAGATATACAAAAGTATATTCATAACAATCGTCAATAAAAAGTGATAAAATAACTTTTTTAATTTCTTGTTAAAGTGTTTTCAAGTTCACATATACCATAGTGGATTAAATCTAAAGGCTCAGATTCTCTAACTACTGATTTATGTGAACTATTTGTTATTTTAGTTTGACTACATAAATCAAAATTTTCAAAATGATTTAAAGATAACCTTGAAATTAAACTGAAGTTACTTAAGTTTGAAATGACATGTTTGTTCATATGACAGAGTCTAGCATGCCAAATATTAAAATCACACAACATGTAAACAAAGACATTTTATTGATTTCAACATTCAATTTAAACATGTCATCAATGGTGTACCATTTGCCAACAAAAATATTATATTTAGAAATGATGTACAAATATGCCCTATAGAGTAAGTAAACCCTGCCTTATTCAAAAGAAAACTATAAACAAATTGTTTTCTTATCTCTAGAGGTGGATTACCAAGCTCTCTAGAGAAAATTATTTTGTTTTATGCTCGAGAGAATTTTCGAAATCCTTTCAAGCATGGGCATTCCAAACATATCTCGTGCTATTGCTAGAACTATAGTAAACACACATATCATTATGCAATTTTCTTATCATTTTCTGTTTGTTCATCTGTTTCTGTGACAACTGCAATGTCATCTTTTAGAACGTTGGCATCATTTTTCATAGTTAAGAAGAATAACATCTTTTGTTGCCATTGTTTGAAGTGACACCCCTTAAATCGAAAAAATTTATTGAAATCAGAAGCAGCGAAACCTGATCCAGTAATTTCTTCAGTTGACACGGCAGGAAGAAGCGTCTTAAAATTGTTGTTTTTGAGTTTCGAAAAACTATTTCAAAATAAATTTCACTCCACCGAAGATATTACTAGGTTGAGTCGCAGACTAGGTCGCTCTCTTTAGGATGTTTTACGGCACTGTCAAAATTATGCAAGACAGACTATCAACCACAAAGTCTCTAGGATAAAATAGCCGAGACAATTTGCATCAGAGTTATACTGCACTGTAGAAAACCTTTATAGTATTACACCCTATATGGTGGTTAAAACCACCTGTAATATGGTTGTTTGACTACTTATAAATCAAAAGGACTACGACACAAAAATCGCTCTAAAAGGAAGGTGGTATTAGAACCACTAAAAAATGAAGGGACTACAATACAAACCACTTTATAAAGGACTGTGGTATTATGACCACTTAAAAACCAAAGGGGTATAGAGAAATAGGAGAAATGGCTCAGAATGCATCCAGTAGAAGAGGAAGAAGAGAGAAAGTTGGTAATTACATCCAACTTTAGTTTGTTTTTCACAAGAGTTTGACACTCTTTATATAGTAACGGAAGCAAACCCACATATGTTAAATATCCAATGTGAAGGTGCAAACACGAGAAGGGGGGTTCAATTGTGTTTGCCAAAGTTGATAACTTTTTTGTAATTTATAAATAAATAAATAAATAAATAAATAAAACTAGTTCGATTTTGATGACTTACTTGGAGTAGAAGTAATCATATTCAGATGCAACAAGCAACGAAAACATAAATAATTTGACACGTAGATTTATCCTAGTTTACAAGTAGCTTGGCTATATCCAGTCCTCTCATTCATAAGGCTTTAATCCACTAATTCAAATTCTTTTAATTACAAAGCACCTGACCATCCAAGCCAGTCTTTCCTAACAGCCTGACAACCCCAAACTTTTGAGGAACTAACCTCCTTGATGCTACAAGCCAAGTCTTTTCCTAATAACTTGACAACCATAGATTGAAGAAGGAACTAAACTATTATCGAGTTGGATACACAAGATTGGAACTTGAAGTGTTTGCTTCTAACAAAGATGACAATAATAATAACTATTACACTCTAAGAAAAGAACATTTAAAGAATATTTCTCATTCGAACAAGTGTTTCTCTCTTTGAACTCTAAGATTACTCTTTTATGCCTTTCGATGATTTTGTTCTTCAACCTTGAGTATCTATTTATAGTTAAAATTTCGGCTTCAATTTAGTCCTTGTTTAATCATGAATTGTATTTTGTTTAGATTGTGTTTGTCAATTCTTCAAATTGATTTTGTTCCTATTTTGTATAGATTGAGATTTCAAATTCTTCAGATTGATTATGTTCAGATTTCGTTTGTAAATTGTTCAAATTGATTTTGTTCATATTTTGTTGTAGATAAATCTTGATCAAATCTACTTCAAATATTCTTCAAATCTTCTACAAATCTTAACCATATATTCTTTCATACTCTTTGAAGTCAAATAAGTTGTTCTCATAAAATACTTTTGTTATTATAAAAACTCTAAGTATAAAATCAACTTGCTTCCAACAATTTCCCTTTTTTTTTTATGATGACAAAACTTGTATTTTTTTTATAACAAGTTTTCTTTTTATTTCTTTGACTCCCCCTAAGTCTAAGTATCATTTTCAACCCCCCTTTATCAAATGTCTTTCTCTCCCTTTTGTCAACAGACAAAAAGACTTGAAAGTGAGACTTTTTTTTTGTTTTTTTTTTGAGTAACATGAATATAAAATATTACAAAAAATATATAAAAAATAATGTAAATCTAAACTAATTTAAAATTGTCACAACATCAGTCAGGTATGAAGGTAAGGTTTATGTTTTCTTTATGTAGTCAAACCTATCTTCAGATTTTGGGTTGGTGAATATATCAGCCAATTGGTGTTCAGTGTCTACAAACTGAATGTTTAATATCCCTTATTGAACAAAGTCCCTAATGAATTGGTGTTTGATCTCTATGTGTTTAGCTCTAGAATGTAAGTTAGGGTTTTTGGTTAGACAAATAGCATAAGTGTTATCACAATAGATGGGAATGTTGCATTTTAGGATTTAGTAGTCTTAAAGTTGATGCTTCATCCAAAGTAGTTGAGAACTGCATCCAGTTGCTGAAATGAACTCAGCCTCTATTGTTGACATTGCAATGGTGTTTTATCTCTTACTTGACCAAGATATTAAGATGTCACCTAAAAAAGTGCAGTTTCCATTAGTACTCTTTCTCTCAAGTTTATCTCCAACATAATATGAATCACCATAACCACTTAGTTTGTACTTAAGAGATTTCTTGTAGAATAAGATAAGGTTGGTAGTGCATTTTAGGTTTATAAGGATTCTCTTAACAACAGTTAAATGTGATTCCCTAGGGTCAGCTTGAAATCTTGCACATACACTTAACATGATGTCATGCTTGGAAGCGGCTAAAGATGCAAACACGGGAAGGGGGGTTGAATTGTGTTTGCCAAAGTTGAAAACTTTTTGATAATTAATAGGAATAATCAGTACTAAACTAGTTTGGTTTTGGTGAACTTACGTTGAAGTGAAGCATCAGATTCAGAGATGGCAAGCAATGAATCAAAAATAAATTTAGCACAACGTGATTTTCTTATCCTCGGTTTCACCATCACTTGCTACATCTAGTTCCTCATTCAGAAGACTTTAATCACTAATCAAATACCTTAAATTACATAGCACATGACCTTCTTAAGTCAGTCTTCCTAAATAGCCTGACAACCCAGACTTTTGAGGAACAACAACTTTGACTCTACAAGCCAAGTCTTCTCCTAACAACCTGACAACCCAAGATTGAATAAGTAAACCACTGTCGTGTTGAATACAAATGATTGGAACTTGAGTAGTTGCTTCTAACAATGCTTATAATAATAATAACTCTCACACTCTAAGAAAATAACATTCAGAAAATATTTCTAATCTGAACAAGTGTTTCTCTCTTTAAACTCTAAGAAGAATTGAGAACTTTGAGCTTAAGTTACTTTTTTTTATACTTTTCGATGTTTTTCTCCATCAGCCTTGAGTGTCTATTTATACTATAAATTTGGGCTTCAATTTAGTCCTTGTTTAATTCTAAATTGTATCTTGTTCAGATTGAGTTTGTAAATTCTTCAAATTGATTATGTTCCTATTTTATGTAGATTGAGTTTGTAAATTCTTCAGATTGATTCTATTCTTATTTTGTGTAGATTGACTTTGTAAATTCTTCAAATAAAATATTCTTCAAATCTTCATCAAATGTTGATCAAATAATTCTTTCAGTCTTCTTCAATCTTGACCATGATCTTGTTTCAACTTGGTCAAAGATTTCATCAATTACAAATTTGAATCAACTCTTATTTTAGATTTTCTTCAATTATCATTTGAATTAATATCTTTATTTTAGATTTCTTCAATTATAATTTGAATCAAATTGTATTTAGATTTCTTCAAAAACATGATCTTCTCGTATTCTTTGAACTCAATATATTGTTTGATAAATACTTTGTTAAACATCAAAATCTAATGTAAACAACTTGGTTCATAGCGACAATAAGTTAGGGATTGCCTATCATTATTCTATAGGCTTTTTGGTCAACTTTTTCGCCTGATCATCTTTTTCAAGAGAACCACAGTAGGGTGCATGGTGGTAGCCATAGGTTTGCAATCACTTATCTTAAACTTCCTAAGAGACTCTTTTGTATATTTAGTTTGATGAGTATACACCTTTTTGACTTTGCTGAATTTGTATCCTTAGGAAGAACTTAAGTTTTCCCATCGTACTCATTTGAAATTCAAGCTGCATTAATTTAGAAAATTCTTTGCAAGAAGTACTAATGCAAAGAGTGCCATTAGTAGATCAAAAATAATGTTATCAACATAAATTTGAATAATAAGAATGTCATCTCCTATTGATTTTCTAAAAAGTGTATTATCCTTGTCCTTTTTCAAAGTTATTTTTAAGCAAAAAGTTACTAAGTCTATCATACCATGCTCTTAGGAGCTTGTTTTAGACCATACAAAGATTTACTAAGTTTAAAAACATGATTTGTAAATTCAGAACTTTCAAAACCTAGGGGTTGTTTAACATAGACTCCTTCACTTATATAACCATTTAGAAAAGAACTTTTAACATCCATTTGAAATAATGTAATGTTATTATTTGCAGCAAAAGAAAGTAGGATGTGAATAGCTTATAACTTAACTCTGGACAGCAATGTCTCAGTGTACATCAATGTCGTCTTATTGATTGTAGCGCTTGTGCGACAGTCATGCCTTGTTCTGTACCACATCAACTTTTTTTATTTAGCTTGTGTTCTATAAATCGCACTTGGTTTCTAATAATGTATCCTACTTTGGTCTAGGTACTATTCATCTCAAAACATCATTTCTCTTATATTCATTGACTCTTCTTGCATTGCAAGAATTTATTGTCATCTGTCAATGCTTCATCAATAGAGGTAGGCTTCAATTTATGACGACAACCAACAATTGGTAATTTAGTGATGATTTGGTCTCAAATGATATTTCATTCATTATTAAGTTTCAAGATGAGATGACTTGTACTTCTTCCCAGATCTTCCTCGCAGACTTATCTTGACTGTTTCTGACTTGATCAGATTAATGCTGTTGAAGATTTATCATATTCTTCTAATTTTGCTTGTATCCGTGATTATTTTTTTAAGTTCTTTTGGGTTGTCTGCATCTACTTCATTGGTCAGTTCAACCTACAATACTCATCATCTTGCTTTGACCTTTTTCAAGATCAAGGTTATTTGTGGTCAAGATTTAACATGTAAGAATTCTTCCACAATATCGAGTTTTCCTATTAACATTCTATATTACTCCTTAGATTTTTCAGAGTATCTAATGTTAAAACACTTGTACATGATCTGAGATAGAATAATTACCAAGACATATCTTTAGTGTTCAACATATAACAGTACAACTAAATTGGTTTTAAAATACAGTTTGTTAGGCTTTTACCTTTCCACAATTCATTATGGTGTTTATTTCAATATAGATTAATTAAGATTCTATTTTAAAAATAACATCGCAGTATTATTGTTTAGAGTCCAAAAGTGTTTTGCAACATTTATATCTTTTAACATGATCTGGTCATTTCTTGCAGTGGTTTACTTTTCTTTCTACAAATCCATTTGTTGGTCTGTTCTAGGGATGAGTATTGTTGAAGATTCATTCCATTCTCAATCACAAAATACTTTCAAAGAACTTGTTTTCAAATTATCCCTCATAGATCACTACTATAATTGTTACAATCTTAAGACCCTTTAAATTCATCTTATTTGTTTGCAACATGTGATAAACTGTTGCGGATTTGCATCCTTACTTCTTAAGAATTTTACGCCATGATCACCTAGTGTATCATCTTATTATAACAAAGACATATTTATTCCAATTAGAGAGGGTTGTATTCAATCAATCCAAGAGATCTAATGTTTTAAGAGCTCAAAGGGCTTTGAGGTAGATATTGAGTTGTTATGAGTAAAGAGTTCTTTGTTTGTTTTCTTATGACAAGCTTCGCGAAATAATTCAAATTTTGTACTAACTTAGGATCATGACCTAGTTGAAGTTTATTCAGTTTTGAAATATCTAAGGTTGCATGACCTAGATCTTTTGCTGTAATCAATTAATTTCTCTTCATTTACTAACATAAGATACTTAACTCTTGTTCTCTAGACTGGACAATTTATATTTAAATGTTGTTTTGGGCCTCTGACGTATAAAGAGTACAGATTGATATTTCTTACTAATTGCCTTGACTTTTTTGGATTGAACATAATATCATATTACTTATCCTTAACTGACTCATACATAATAATTATGTTTAAGACCTTTAAATGTAACACCCCGTTTTCAAACGAGGGTGTATTTTTTTCAAAAGATTAAATTAAACAGAGAAATAATAAGGTAACACACATCTGGATAATATTTAAGTCGTTAACACAACGACAATAGTCCATCAGAATTTACGAGCAGCGAAAAATTCTCAATCCTGAATTCTAAATATATATATAACAAAAGTAGTACAATCCCAGTTAAAATAAACGAACCAAAAAAGACATTCTTTCCCCTGCGACAACCTAGTCGGACATTTTACAAACAACTAAACACCTTTGATCTCCACCGCCCCTGAATCCTCCTAACGTAGCCCATCAATCTCCCATCTCCATTCGCCTCTCTTAGGTACCGAACGGTAGGATCGTCCTGACTCTCATCTGAGGGCAAAGCCCAGATTTCCACAATAATTGTAAAGGGTCACCAACCAAAAAGAATAACAGTTAACACATAGCAATTAAGTTTTTAAATGCACAAAATAACTTTTCAACTAAGCATGCACCTTAATAGGATTTTCAATATGCGAAAAGTTCATACAATACTTTGCCAATTAAAAATGAAAGTAAAATGAGTTTCTCGATCCCCTAATCATAACATAACAAATCAAGACATGGATAGTTTCATAAGCAAACAATCATACAACTAAAACTGAGGATTTTCACTGAGCCAATCGATTAGGCAATCGATTGGGGTGAAGGATTTTGATGAAGACAGAATCCTGGGCTTAATTCAATCGATTGGGCAATCGATTGACAGGATGACTGAGCCCCTGACTTAATGCCAATCGATTTCCAAATCGATTTCCTAAAGGTTTTTAGTGAAATTTTGAACTCTGGCTTGATTCAATCGATTGGGAAATCGATTGAGTGAGTACTGAGCCCCAGGTTTTAAGCCAATCGATTTCCACATCGATTTGGTCGGATATGGGTGAGTCCCTGACTTAAGGCCAATCGATTGCCAAATCGATTTCTTAAATGATTTCGAAAAACTGATTACAAAATCGATTGGCCAATCGATTTTGTTACTTTAGCCAAGTCCCTGTTAACCTATCAAATCGATTGGGAAATCGATTTCCCTGTATATTCTTTCAAAAATTCATAAACTAACTCAATCACATTCATGCATAATCTCAAATCCTAACACTTAGCACTGATAACGCAATCGCTACAACATCGTTGATTTCGAAATAGTATTGCAAGCAAACATGTTATCACCAAATTCCAAAACATAACAATTAACATTTATAACACAATTACTACACATACCAAATGAACCAACAATTCACAATTTAACAGGGTGTAGTCTCTCACGGACAAACACCTGTGCAGTCTCTCACGGACAAACACAATTCCCTCAGGAACGTAAGTCGTAAACGTACCACCTATCACGGGTCAGTACTGTTTACCGAGGTGCCACCTAAACCCTAATACTCATTTAACTTAATGGTTTTTTTCAAATTCCACACAAAACAAACTCAAACAAATTCTCACATTCAATTCATAATTCACACCAAAACACATCAAGTATGAACATGCCAAATACGATGAACACAAATCAACATAATAAATTTCATTTATTCAAAATCTTACATACATGAGGTAAAATCATTTTTCCCAAAACAATACTCCAATTCTAACACAATTCGTTTCCACACAACCACAGATAAGGCCCTAGATGCAAACTAAAAGTTTGGAAGGAGCCCTTACCTTCGTGTTAGCTCTAACGTGCGTTTCCGGTACCACGAGCAAATCCGGTAAAAATCTCCGCTCGCGACGTCGCCTCCAAATTGGTCCCCTAGCACCGTAGCGTGGTAGTGAGCAACTTTCCCTTCTAACTCTTCGCGAAACGAAGCTTAGATCTAGAAGAAACAGAGGGGTTTGTGTTTGAATCTCAAATACCGTTTTTCTTCGTTTTCGAATCAAAGAGGAAGAGTGGAGTTGCGAAATCCTTGTTCTAACACTCACCCAACCTTGGGTTACTAGTCTTGAAGAAAAGAAAGCAACGAAAATGAAAATGGGTCGCGCACGCAGGGCGAGGAAGAAGATGAAGTTTTGGATTTTCTTTCCTTCCTTTTTCCTTTCTTTGTTTTTCCTTCCTTTCTATTTCCTTCTTTCCTTTATATAACCTTTTCTTTTCCTTTTCCTTCCTTCTAATTTCCTTTCTTTCTATTCTCTCCAAGCAAACATATATATTAAATATAATTTAACAAATATCTCAAAATATCTAGATATTTGTTAAATTACCATTTCACCCGTAACGCATTAAATTCTCCGTAAAGGATTTACCGCACTTAATTTAATTTATTTATCGACGAGTAATTCTAATCGGCATCAAGGTAACTTTTTGATCATATAAACTCCAAAATGTTATTACTTTGGCTAAAAAGCCTCCGAGCCAAAATCCCAAAATACATAAAAATGCATAAAGTGTACTTTAAAATTATGGGTCTTACATTACTACCCCCCTAAAATTAGTTTCGTCCTCGAAACTATGCGTCGATAAATAGCTCTGGGTGTTGTTCTCTCATCTTGCTCTCCAATTCCCAAGTCGCATCTCCAGTAATTGGGTTCCAAATCACCTTGACCAACAAAACATCCTTGGTCCTCAATCGTTTAATCTTCCTGTCACCAATTCTTACAGGTGGTACTTCGAATGACAGGTTATCCTTTTGCTGGATTATGTCTGGTTCGATCACATGAGATGGATCTGCAAGGTATTTCCTCAACTGTGACCCATGAAACACGTCATGAATAATGGACAGTATCGGAGGCAAAGCAATCCGAAAAGCAACAGGCCCAATTCGTGCAGAAATCTGATATGGTCCAATGAATTTCGGAGTCAACTTCTTCGATTTCAATGCCCTACCAACTCCCGTAGTAGGTGTGACTCTCGGAAATATATGGTCACCCTATTCGAATTCTAAAAGTCTGCGACGCTTGTCCGCGTAACTCTTCTGACGACCTTGTGAAGTCTTCATTTTCTCCTTGATTTTCCTTACCTTAGCTGTAGTCTGTTGCACCATCTCTGGTCCGACGATCATATTTTCACCGTCGTTATACTAACACAAGGGCGTTTGACACTTGCGCCCATATAAAGTCTCATCTGGAGCCATTCCAATACTTGCGTGGAAACTATTTGTTGTAGGTGAACTCAATCATAGCTTCGTTCCGAATGCTTCGTGCAATGCTCCCAAAAATGTGATGTGAACTTCGGATCACGGTCTGATACAATACTCGATGGTACTCCCTGTAATCTCTAAAGGTTGCAACACCCCAGCAGGTCGCTGATGTTCCACCTTGTACGGAACATCCATCTAGTACCAAACCTAAACACTAAGTATGACGCCGACACATTGAGTACAATGTATCATTACCTAATGATAGGGCTTCCCATCCATATCAAGAATGATCTTGGGTTATTGTAGAGGTAAACAATCAAATTAATCGAGAAGTCCCTATTCTAAATGGTTATTTGACAAAGTAAACATGCATAATTTACTGTCAAAGTCTTAGCAGTAAAGTAGACACGGACAACTTCAAACAATTTACATAATCCATAGCAATGAAGGAATGGGTTGCCCCTGAATCAGAAAGTGTAGTTAGGGGGTTACCTGTAATCGCACAGTCATATTGAATCAGATCGCTAGATAAATTTCCAACTTCAGCGTCGACGCAATAAACATGTCCTCTAGCAGTAGGAAGAGTAATCCTAGCTACATTCACCATTGGTTCCACCTTCGAAGCCTTGCCATTCCTTGCAAAGTGCCCTGGTTTATGGAAATTGTAGCAAGTAGTACTGTTAAAGGTACAAGCATAAGCATAATGTCCCTCTTCTCCACATCGGAAACATCGTATACCTTGTCCCATTTGCCTCCCAAAGTCTTGGTTCCCTAGGTTATTCAGCCCCCCGTTGTTATCACGTGGTCGATTATAATGTTTGACAACTTGTTTTCCCTTGTTCTGATACTTCACCCGACTAGGTCCTCCTGAGTTAAAATTCCCTCCTCGGCTAGCTCTCTTATTCTTCATATCCTCAACTTCTCCACATTTTTCCACAAGAAATTGGAAACGTTGAATTCCCAAGGGTAAGACAAAGTCTTGAATCTCACACTTTAGTCCGTCTTGGAAACGATGACACAAGAACGGCTCGTCAATCTCTTCACGGAAAAATCTGAAATGCCTTGATAGTGATTCAAACTTAGCAGCATATTCGTCCACGGTCATGTTCCCCTGATGTAGTTTCAGGAAATCATCACCCAGTCTAGTCCTGGTACTCATCGGGAAGTATTTGTCTAAAAACTTCCCTTTGAAAGATTCCCAGTTTACCTCCTCGTGAGCTGATCTCATCAACAACCTTGTACTCCTCCACCAGTTAATCAGCATCTCCTAGTAGCATAAAGTGCATAGTTGACCATCACTCCCCGCCTGAACAAGTTAATCATTTTCGAAGATCTTCCTCCACGTCTGGATCCATGCGATCCGCTTTCTCTGAATTCTCAGTCCCCGTCAACTTTGGGAGGATTGTAACGACGAAAGTCTTTAATCCTCTTGACATCTGAGCAATCGAATCTCTCTTCCCCCCTCTTTCGAGATCACGTTGAGTCTTGGCAGCAGTCTGTGCAGCAACAGAAGCAGCCAGGTATTCATAGCCTCCCGCCATCGGTCATCCTATTGACATGGCTCTCGAACGTCATTCCCCCTTGAAGCATGTTTTCCTATAAAACCAATGACCAAGTAGAGTCTTAACAGCTACTTTCATAATCTAAGAATAACTTCCGACCACATCAGACATAATATATTAATGATCTTGACACTCAACACTAAACCGACATGATCGACAAAACTCCTAACTCATAATCTAGAATAGAGTTCCACAGCCCCCAAAGAAAACCAAACCAAAGCTCTGATACCACAATGTAACACCCCGTTTTTCAAAGCGAGGGTGTATTTTTTTTTTTAAAGGAATTAAAATAAAACAGAGAAATAAATAAGGTAACACACATCTGGATAAATATTTAAGTCGTAACACAACGACAAATAAGTCCACAGAATTTACGAGCAGCGGAAAAATTCTCAATCCATGAATTCAAAATATATATATAACAAAAGTAGTACAGTCTTCCAGTTTAAAAATAAACGCAACCCAAAAGAAAGACATCCGTTCCCTCTGTGACAACCTAGCTAGTCTGATCATTTTACAAAACAACTAAACACCCTGGGTGATCTCCACGCGCCCCGTGAGATCCTCCTAACGTAGCCGCAGTCAAGCGTTCCCATCTCCATTCCCGTCCGTAGGGTACGAACCGGTAGGATCGTCCTGACTCTCATATGAGGGCAAGGCCCAGATTTCCACAATAATTGTAAAGGGTCACCAACCAAAAAGAATAACAGTTAACACATAGCAATTAAGTTTTTAAATGCACAAAATAACTTTTCAACTAAGCATGCACCTTAATAGGATTTTCAATATGCGAAAAGTTCATACAATACTTTGCCAATTAAAAATGAAAGTAAAATGAGTTTCTCGATCCCCTAATCATAACATAACAAATCAAGACATGGATAGTTTCATAAGCAAACAATCATACAACTAAAACTGAGGATTTTCACTGAGCCAATCGATTAGGCAATCGATTGGGGTGAAGGATTTTGATGAAGACAGAATCCTGGGCTTAATTCAATCGATTGGGCAATCGATTGACAGGATGACTGAGCCCCTGACTTAATGCCAATCGATTTCCAAATCGATTTCCTAAAGGTTTTTAGTGAAATTTTGAACTCTGGCTTGATTCAATCGATTGGGAAATCGATTGAGTGAGTACTGAGCCCCAGGTTTTAAGCCAATCGATTTCCAAATCGATTTGGTCGGATATGGGTGAGTCCCTGACTTAAGGCCAATCGATTGCCAAATCGATCTCTTAAATGATTTCGAAAAACTGATTACAAAATCGATTGGCCAATCGATTTTGTTACTTTAGCCAAGTCCCTGTTAACCTATCAAATCGATTGGGAAATCGATTTCCCTGTATATTCTTTCAAAAATTCATAAACTAACTCAATCACATTCATGCATAATCTCAAATCCTAACACTTAGCACTGATAACGCAATCGCTACAACATCGTTGATTTCGAAATAGTATTGCAAGCAAACATGTTATCACCAAATTCCAAAACATAACAATTAACATTTATAACACAATTACTACACATACCAAATGAACCAACAATTCACAATTTAACAGGGTGTAGTCTCTCACGGACAAACACCTGTGCAGTCTCTCACGGACAAACACAATTTCCTCAGGAACTAAGTCGTAAACGTACCACCTATCACGGGTCAGTACTGTTTACCGAGGTGCCACCTATCCCGGGTCAGCACAATTTACCAAACATAAATCGTAAACGTACTGTCTATCACGGACCCGTACCGTTTACCAAGGTGCCACCCATCCCGGGTCAGCACGATTTACCAAAGCACACATAAGTAAACGAGACATTAAGAGATTCCCCGTTCTTAATTCTCATCTAACTTAAACCAGGGCGTAGTCTCTCACGGACAAACCCATGTGCAGTCTCTCACGGACAAACACAATTCCCTCAGGAACGTAAGTCGTAAACGTACCACTTATCACGGGTCAGTACTGTTTACCGAGGTGCCACCTATCCCGGGTAAGCACAACTTACCAAACGTAAATCGTAAACGTACTGTCTATCACGAACCCGTACCGTTTACCCAGGTGCCACCTATCGCGGGTCAGCACGATTTACCAAAACACACATAAGTAAACGAGACATTAAGAGATTCCCCATTCTTAATTCTCATTTAACTTAACGATTTTCAAAACAAAACATTCAGTAAATAAGTCATTAAGAGATTCCCCATTCTTAATACTCATTTACTGAAGCGATTTTCAAAAACAAACATTAAGTAACCGAGACATTTAAGAGATTCCCCATTCTTAACGCCCAGTTAACTTAAACGATTTTCAAAAACAAATATTAAGTAACCGAGACATTAAGAGATTCCCCATTCTTAACGCCCAGTTAACTTAAACGATTTTCAAAAACAAATATTAAGTAACCGAGACATTAAGAGATTTCCCATTCTTAACGCCCAGTTAACTTAAACGATTTTAAAAAAACAAATATTAAGTAACCGAGACATTAAGAGATTCCCCATTCTTAACGCCCAGTTAACTTAAACGATTTTCAAAAGAAAATATTAAGTAACCGATACATTAAGAGATTCCCCATTCTTAACGCCCAGTTAACTTAAACGATTTTCAAAAACAAATATTAAGTAACCGAGACATTAAGAGATTCCCCATTCTTAACGCCCAGTTAACTTAAATGATTTTTCACAAACAAA
>PGTU02011922.1:0-14241 GCA_002896215.2 Cicer echinospermum | reverse complement strand
TCAGATTTTAATTTATCTTTGATTGACAAATCAAGTTTTGATCAATGGAATTGGGAGACGGTTCAATATTATTCTTCTCAAACAATTTCGGAATTGCAGAAACAGTCAGAAAAAGATTTTCCCCTCTCTTCTATCTCTTATGAGAGCAATGTGGGACAATTTACAAATCCAATGCTCGATTCTACAGGAAATAGAGGGATAAACAACAATGTGATTGTTGATACATTTGGACAAATTTTCAAGACTGAAACATTTTCCTCTAAAGACTTAGAAGCTGATCAGATCATGGAGGAGCCAGGCCTTGAAAGCCATGATGTGATGAACAGAAACATCTTAAAGGAATATGATACTTTGAATTCCAAGATGCATACTCTCAACATGGATCCTATTCCTACTGAAGGAGATCATATACAAGGCAGAACGGTATTCGGCCATGGTATTAGAATGAATTCCAGTATGCATACTCTCACCGAGGTTGCTATTCCTACTGATGTAGAAGATATACAAGGCACAACTGAATTGGAGACAAATGCTGAAAAGAAAGTCGATGAGCCAACAGCTGATCCAGAGATGCAAACAAAGTCCTCAAATACAACAGTTAGTGAGAACAAGAAAAATGTGGTTGTTGATACATTTGGACAGACTTTCGAGAATGAAATGGTTCCCTCAAAAGGCTTAGAAGCTCGTCAAATATCAGATGATGAGCCAGACTCCATAAGCTATGGTGTGATAGAGAGGAGAAACTCAATGCAAATTGACTTAGGATCGATCTCCACTATGATGACAGAGACATACATAGGAAGACTGGATCCAACCCAGGAGGGGATAAATACTGAAATAGGAACTCGGTGACGCCCAAGCCTGATCAAGGGAGCAAACCAAGTCCTCAAATACACACTGTTACTGAGATAAATACACGAGGTGGTTTTTTCATTTGGAAAGACTTTCAAGACACAATATTTCCTCCAAAGGCTTAGAAGTTGGTCATGTATCGGAGGATCCAGATCTCAAAGGTTAGATGCTGGTCAATGTATCAGTGGATCCAGATCTCAAAAGCCATGGTAATACAGCAGAAGCAAGTCAATGAAAATCGACAATGGATCGAATTCCAATTTGCATGCTCTCATCAGCAAAGGTTCCTTTCCCTGATGACGTGAAGGACATCAAAGACAGAGCGAATTCAACCAGGAGGCGGCAAACGCTACAAACGAAGTCAGTGTGCCAAAGAGCTGATCAAGAGAAGCCAACAAAGTCATCAACACATTGTTAATGCTGTTTTCCCTTGACTGACTTATTCACAAGTGATTCAAATAGCAGAACATATTAGTAGCCTAAGAAATAGAAATTGTTCTGGTTAGTACACTTCTTCTAATGTTTTCCGTTACCTGATTGATCTATTTGGGTACTACTGTTATGAGTTATTGTATGAAACCAACATCTCAAAAGGTTGAGCTATTTGTCGTGAACCAACTGATCTAAATCTTGGATGTTATGTATGCATATGTGTTAGGTTCTTTTGAAAGAAGTTAGTAGCAAAAAAGGGCTTTATTAGCAAGCAATGGATATGCTCTTCAAGGGCGAACCACCCTTCAACCGGAATGCCAGTTGATGAAATTTTAAGTTTGGAAAAGAAATCCCTTTCTAAGGGAAATATACTTTATTATAGGCTCTCTGTGGATAAGGAATCAAACAGCCCTAACCTAGGAAAATAGAAACAGAAATGTACTAAGAAACCTGAAACAGTAAAAATTAAAATAACTAGAAAGACCTACACAAAGCTTCCTACTCCTAACTAACTAATTACCCCATTAATTAATTTATAACTTCTAGAACTTTAATTAATACTAATTCTAAGTCCCATTTCTAAGTACTAACAATATGTTTAAATGATACTTTGCATGTTTGTGCATGCGCAGCTGACAGATTCTGTTACATTGTCAAGTTTCTGCAATTTTTATTAAAATTATCTTAGTTAGTGATTTTTTCCATTTCATGTAACTTTAGATTACATTACATAATACTAATGATAATGTATTGCAAATTATATATGCATGTCAAATGGATTGCACCCAATTCTAAACAACTTAGATGTGTTACAGCTCTAAGATAGGAAATTTCAATGCCACTTTAATTTCTCTAAATTTCTAAGCCGTATAGAGTTAACACTTCTTCTAACACAGTTGCAATGAGGAGGGAAACAGGAATTGATGCTAACACATGTCAGTTGTGTTTAATGCAAAAGCTTTTACTTTACCACCAGTACCAATTTTTTTGTTTAAGTTGTGCATCGCATCAAGAGAAGTACACCATATTTCTGTAGCAAAGAGAAGAATTTGAGGCACAGCGTTGCTTTTGCTCAGTATGCTATAGGCTTCTAAAGATGGTTACATCAAATTTAATGGGGCATCTGTTTCTAAGGCAATCTAGAAAAAAGGAATAATGGTGACGTACTTGAAGAACGGTAAGTTTAATATGCTTACTAATAAACTCAGCTTGATATATAGGAGAACTATAACTAACTCTTTATGGACTGTTCTTCTTCTAGTGTTGAATGCAATAAATTGCAAAAGATGGCAGCATCAAATAATGTGCACTTATAACAACAAAAAAGATTTGGACTGCACTGCTGAGTAAACTGTCCATTTTGCCACGTAAAAGAAATTGAAAATGATGCATGTTCCCTTAACCAAAGACTGCTATTTTGGTGCTAAGGAATTGCCGAAGAACCATGCTTAGTGACCACTTTAAGAGAAAAGACTCTATTGAGCGCCTCATGCAAGAGAGAGCGAGACTGGAGAAAGTTCAAGGGAATAAGAATCTTGATGAGTTATGGAGAAATCAGCATGTTTGCACATAAACTTCAATATTAGAACATATTTCTTATTCTTATTGCAACCAAGTAAATTGAAAACAGTACGTAATTAGTATTCTGTCATTTTATTAATATATTTGGTCTTTACAACAAATATAATACCGATTTTGAAAAAATCTGGATTATTTTCTGATTTGCTATAGATTTCTGCAAAAATTATAGGTTATAGCAGCAAAAAGTCTTTATGTTAGAGAAGTGTTTTCTGTTGACAAACAATTGAAAGTCAATAAGGAGTTTCTGGACATCATTCCGAGAGATTACCCTGCGGAGTTCTCTTACAGATCAAGAGTAAGTCAGTGGTTCCATTGATGAAAAAATAAAAATACCTGCCCAATGTGCTATCTTTAGAACTAATTTCTCTTTTATGTCTACTCCATTATGTCTGTATTATTCAGAGAAGTAACAGAAGTTCCTTTGGTTTCAGGTTATTCTTCTGTTTCAGAAGATTGAAGGAGCAGATGTATGCATTTTTGGAATGTACACCAAGGAGTTTGGCTCCCAATGCGGCGGTCCAAATCAGCGTTGCATTTATATTACATATCTTGATTCTGTCAAATATTTTAGGCCTGAAAGAGCGACTATGAGTGGAGAAGCACTTCGTACCTTCGTTTACCATGAGATATTGGTATTTTTCTTTTAAACTCTATTGCTAAGCCAATCAAATTAATAAATTGAACACTTAATCTTTCCATTCTTTCTATTTATGTTTATCTTTATTTTTTCTTTCATCAGATTGGATACCTTGATTTTTGTAAGAAACGGGGTTTCTTAAATTGCTACATATGGGCCTGTCCTCCTTCAAAAGGGGATGATTATATACTAAATTGCAAACCTGGAGACCAAAAAACTCCGAAGAATGATAAGCTACGCCGCTGGTCAGTCTTTCTTTCTCCTTAAGTGTGTGTGAGTTGATTTTTCACGAGCTAGTGTGTGCACTGCATTGAGAATTTGATAGGACTATACTCTGTCGTTTATCTTTTTTGCTTTGGAAAACTTACTCTGCCATGACTAATGAATATTTATATATATTTTTTGTTTATGCAGGTATTATTCATTGCTTAAAAAGGCTACTGAAGAAAATATTGTTGTTGGTTTAACCAACATATATGATCATTTCTTTGATGCTACTGAAAAATGGGACTTCAAGTTGACAGCTTCTCGTTTGCCATATTTTGATGGAGACTACTGGTGTTATCATGCTATGGAGATAGCCAAGAAAATTGAAAAAGAGTGTGGAGGAGAGTATGAAACGATGTTGAAGAAGATAGTGCCAAATAGATCTTTAAAGGCCTTGGGACGTGATGTCAATCCTTCCAAAGACGCTGCCAAAGACATTCTGGTGATGCAAAAAGTATGTCTACCTTGTCTTTTACTTTATCCATAAGTAGTATTCACAGTTGAATTGCTCAAGTAGCATATCCATCCCCCCTTATAAGAGTTCTACATTTAAGATTATTTGTGTTGTAAAATAGTGGTTTGACGGCGCTATAACACAATAAGCATAGTATTATTGTTTCACATTAATGCTATTTAGTCAACAGTATTGTCAAATAATGGCTATATGGCGCTATTACACTGTAGCATAGCAGAATTTGAACTAACATCTATTTTCCGCGATCACGATTTGCAACATTGATTTAGATATACTATTAATCAATGTCATCCAATGAGATATATTCTTTTATACTGAGTGAATGAATAATGGTGCATGGTTCTTAATTATAGATTCAGTTTAAAGTAAGGCTAATTTATATATATGTATTGTTTAATCTGATCTGATATTTTTCACCCAAAATCTATTAGCTGGGCCAAAAGATCATGCTTGCCAGGGACGATTTCATGATAGTTCACTTGCAACATTCATGCATCACTGCCATGAAGTGATAGTGTCTGGGAAGCGATGTTTTTTCACCTGAATGCAAGAAATTTCAGGAGTGTGAAAGGTAATGATAAATGAATACATATATGAATTTTTTTTTTTCCTCCTTTGAAATGAATACATACTTGAACTTGTTTGTTATTGAATGCAATGAGAAAGTGCTGTTGTCATTGCTTTCAATATTATCATATTTCCAGATTCGCATAAGTTCTGATGGTACACACTTCAAAAAATGGCAAGGGTGCATACACTTTGTCAGTAAACAGACTTAAACTGAAGTTTCATATGATTTTCCTCATCATTATATTTAATGCTTAACTTTGAATTGTGCGCTATGAAGCACAAATACGGATACAGACACAGAGACACGACACTGACATGGTTGACACCGGTGAAATTTGAAACAATTAATTAATTGAATGTAAGTCAATGTGTGTGTCGTGCCGGTGTTCAAACATAGACAATGCCGGGCATGAGACACGCATTTGATCAGAGTGTGGATTCTATATTGATCTGCGTTGTTTTCAGGCGTGGAAGATTCCCGCTTCAACAATAATCAGAATGATACCATCATTGAGAATGGATTATTGAGAATAGAAACAACTTTTTAGCTTCTGCAGCAGAATCAGTTTAGTTGAACACACTCCCGCCGGCCAAGTATTCCTCGATGATGATCATCTACTATCTAAACAATCCTCCTACTTTGCTGAGTTCTGGGAACATGTAGCATTTGTTATGCATACAATGGTATTCCAAAAGTGCTGGAAATGGAGATTGTCCAGAATGTACTGTTTGCTTCTGCAATGCATAAGGATAGAGGTGCTAACAGCCATGAACACAAGTTGATTCAAAAATTTCAACAGAACTAAGTCATTCTGAGAATCAGGATCAAAGCGGAAACGGTGGCTGTAAAACTTAGTTCTCAGGGTTAACTACCTCTGTTCTTTTGTTCATTATCATTTTATGTAGTTGACGCATGCCGAGAAACCTAAATATTTTGAATAAACTATTTGTCTTTTTTCCTATAATACCTTTAATTATTTATTATCACATTTCACATATTTCAGTCATGGATCATTTTAACAATTATAGTTAATACTAGTTTGAACTTTGAAAACGAAAAATACCAAGGAACATGAAAACATCTAAATAACTGATGCTTAAAAAAGAAAAAAGAACGGAGTGAGTATTGTTTTCATTACTGATTTTTTCTAGACTTTGTTCATACTTTATGTGACTTACATGCAGATGCCGAAACTTATGGAGGTTTTGCAGCATGCTTCTCAATGTAGCGCAATAAATGCTAAACTGTGCTCTTATTCACACTGTTTTCAAATCAAGAAGCTGTTCTCTCATGGCAGTAGGTGTACTATTCGCGCTAATGGCGGCTGCCACCAATGTAAAAGGATATGGTCTATACTAATTGCTCACTCCAAAAATTGCAAAGACTCAAAATGTAACATACCACGTTGCAGGTGTGTTACTTTTTCGTTTCACACAAAAATTAATCATGTTTTACTTAAAGTAATGCATGATATTTATTCCTTTATACTTATGCCAATTTCGCAGAGATCTGAAGAAGAATGTTAAACTGAAAGCGATGCAATCCAAATCTCGGCAGGAGCGCAGTTTGTGGGAAGTGACAAGCACATACATACTGATCATGAAAATTTGTGCATATATTTAAGATACAGAGAACAGCCACACAATCTTCATAGTAGTTTAATAATAAGCTTTCGAAATCAAGAGTTAATAAGTGGTTATAGCAGTCAATGTACAGCAATAAGTTGTCAATTTAAGTATAAGCCCTTTGATGAAGCATATTAAATTTGTTGAAGCGTAGTATAGTAACACAGATAAAGAGTTAATTATATCAGTGTTGAGATGAAAAACCTTTCCTGGTGTATATATTAATTATGTATGCATAGATTAGGAATCAACTGCAATAACTTAATTTTTCAATTCTAAAAACAAGAGATTCATTTTTGTTATTATTGTGAATATATATTCAATGGTTGAGAGCTAAATTTCAAGCCCACCATTCAAGTCACTCACCCTTCTCAGGTTACTTGACTCTTTTTTTTCTTCCCATTTTCTCTAATTAACTGTTTCGACTGCAACATTGATGGCTTTCATTCTCTACTTATTGCCGTAGTTTTCACTAGAAAAATAAACAAAATATAGACGCATTTTACCAACTATTTGTCATTTTTCATTAATGTTGGCTGCCATAAGTTTAAGATAATGAATATATCTTATTATGTTAAGATGAAAAACTTCTGAAATAAGTAATGGTGCTTGTTCTTGATTTTCCTTGTTTCTTCTATTCTCCTCTTTTTCCACTCCATCTCATCTTCATTTCTCCTCCAAAGAGATTCTTTCATGTTTATTCTTCATGGTTTTTGGATCATCAAATTGTGGAGATATCAGTTTTCCTACGACAAATAACTCATTGATATATATTTGTTTGTCCTATCTCCAAAAAGCTATGTCAAGAATTGGTTCCTAACTTAGGTTTGAATCTTCTGTAATTTTCTATAACATCAAGTTGTTGAACAAATTAGTTGATTGAAACTCAAGTGTTTAATGAGAATAAATTTTATGACAAATCGTTCGAGAGAACGCAAATTCGAATTAAGACAGAAAAAATCATTTATTTAACTTTTTTTACCACACGTATTGAGCTGCAAATGACTAGAGATTCATTCCATTAGAAATCAAAAGGTTAAAAAAAATAGATTGTGGACAAGGGATGGTTGAGTGTAATAAGTAGGAAAAAATTAGAGGATTGAAAAATCATTTGACTTCTTCGTAACTTATTATGTATTTATCTTTAAAGGATCAACTCTCTCTTACTTAGTCCTTTGGAACTTATAAATATAATGAGTTAGTTTCTAAACTAACTTTTCTTAATTTATGGCAATAGTCTCTTTGAACTATTTTGTCTCTTCTATTTTAAAGGCAATTGAGGAACTACACAAATTGATATTAGTTCAGGGACAAATTAAGAAAGTAAGTTTAATGACTAAATTGAATATTTAAAAAAAATCAATCATTCAAATCAAAATAACAAACACTTAAAAGTTTGCTATGTTAATGATCCATATAAAATAGGTGACCGCTTTAAATAAATACGTTGATATGATATATGAATGTGGTCCATGGTAGATCTCCCTCATATCTATGTTTGTTTTTGCTTTATCAAAAGATGTATTAATGTTATAGAAAAAGTTGTAATAATCTATAAAAGTCAAAAAGCTTAGACATAAGAGAAAAATCCTTTTTTTTATCAATCAAAAGACCATGCTAGTAGGATGTCTTCTTTACCCTAGTAACCATCCATTGTGCTCTTAATGTAGGATGATATGAATATAGCAGATTCATGAATATACTGAGTTAGTGATACCAACGACAAGGTTTTTTTTTATGTGAAAAATGCTAAAAGTGTTATTAAAAAACCAGAATAGGTACAAAAAGTACAAAACCACTATACCAGTACACCACATAGAGCTATCACAGCAAAACATCAGAGTGTGTAGATACATCACATTCTATAGATTTTCTACATTGCACTTCAAAAATTTATCGGCACAGCTATCCATCGATCACTCCCTTCGAATGTTGTAGCCCTACCTTCTGACCCAAGAGCGAGGTCTTCCTCATTGTCGTCACTCGACCTTCCCGCTTGTTTCATCATTCTTCTGCTTTTTGTTGCTTCGAAACTTTCATCTCTTCAGTAACCACCTTGCTTTTTTTCAGGTCCAAAGCAAGTTCTTGATCTGCTCCATGATGGTAATACTGTAGTAACACAGTCGACGTTAGCCTTCAAATCTGCTAACACCTGTCCTTTGCAGGCCATCCTTTCCAACGCGTTCACGTATTTTCCATTCACTCACCTGTACCAGCAAGTCAGACCAAATAAAAGGAAGTTATTCCTCCCGAAATTTATCGATAACCAAATAAAATGATTACACTAGAGACTAGTCAAATCTAATGAAAATTCAAAGATGCCTAAACTGATTACATCCTTTATTTAAAGGATAACAAAATCAGTTATACAACCTAACTAACTAGCTAACATACAATGACAGAAAACTAACTTAAACAACCTAAGGATACCACAGAAATAAAACACAGGATTTAGACTTTTTACCCTTCCTCTACACTATAAAGTTCTTCTCTATTGTAGAAGCTTTACATCATTGCAAGTTAAGCTCTAATCACAATTATTCCGCCGCGGCTTCTTTAAACCTCTTGAACCCTTCAGGACAAATTGTTGTCCCAAATGCAGTGCATGCTGCTATTGATTTATACTTTGTAAGTCCTTATTTTCGACAAACATCAGTAGTGTAGGAAATTTAGCAAACTTAGTACAAGTATTGTCAAATAGCGATTATGCAGCGCTAAAGCATTCTAGCGTAGCAAAATGGAACAAACCGCATTTCCTGCGATTGGCGATCGACAACACTGTTGGTTACAGTGAGTAGGAAACTAGGAACAAATGTAAAACAAGACAACAGACTACTTAATATCAACAACAAAGGTGGAAGCCAGAGAATTTGCAAAAAGGGAACAAATATTTTTGTTAACTAGGCCAAACTTAACCATTTTATTACTTTTAGGAAAAAAGGTATTACATGAAGACTAGTTTTCTGGAAAAATTGAGGAAGCACATTTATGCATAGCCCCCATCTATATACATTATTTTCAACTCTTGTCAACAATGATAACCTTTCTTCCATCTAAGACTACATTGGTTTTCATTTTCAATTAAATCATTTAGAGATAGCTCTTTTATTGATTTCTTCTAAACTTTTCCTCATTCTTCCTTTATCCGTTTCTGCTGCACTATCTTTGATTTGATTTGGTCAACTTTTTCAATTGAGCAGCCTCTATTATCGATTTCACATGTCAAGACCACATTAGGCGAGCTTCCGTTATCATTAAAACATCAAGAATATCATCACAAATAGATCATTTTTCTTAGTACTTGCAATAATACATGAAATGGAATAGCACATACCTGAATAACCAGGAAAAAAACCGTAAGCAATATCAATGGCTGAACCCTTTGATGCCGAGTAGCTATTAAGCAAACCCAGATGACATTACGAAAAACTTGTCACACAAAATCCAGCATCATGTTGTTCATTTTTTCATCAAGCTCAAGTACCTTTTGATAATTCCAAGACAAATCTTTTCTATTTTTCTTCTCAAGACGCTTTCTATCTTTGTATACACTGAATATATTAGGTTTAAGACCTTATACCATCATCTCATAAGAATCCTTGAGAAAGTAGAACATTTCCTTTCTTTAAATGAAGAGAAGCAAGTAAGGTGTTAGTTTTCATTGCTGGAATTAGCTATACTTACCAGCAGAATCAGCCCGTACTCGTACGCTGCATCGTATTTTCCCGATGTCGAATAAAACTTTATCACTGCAGCGTGAGTTTAAAACTACAAGGTTCAATAACCCTTCAAAGTCATTTTATCAAGAAACTCAAAGCTAAATCAAATTTGTTCCATGTTTACATGATAACTAATAAGATATCGAAAGTAAACTCATCCAGTTAAACCGTCTCTTTTTTCCATAGTCTCGATAACTTGGCAATGCCAACAAAGTTATCAATATTGAATAGACAACTAACCAACAACTATAAGTACTTGCCATTCGGTTTCTGCGCCACTTCTCTTCATCTTCTTTACCAAAGTCACACACTCTTTCGAATCCCTCTCTTGCACATATCCTCAACAAAAAAATTATAATTGATTCACGCTTCTTCCGGCTTCTTCTATCACAAACTCTGCCATATCAAAAAGAACTTTGAAAAACAAAAATTCTCTATCAACAACTGAACTCCTGAATTTCGACACACCCCACCAACCTATTAAGCACATCAATAACTCTCCTCACACATTCCATACTTAGAATCGCTTATCCAACTCAAAACAACCAAAACCTAAATGCCTTCTTTCCAAACACATCTTTTTTTCGGTTAAACTCGTCAAAAATGGCAACCATTGCATCAAAATACCCACCAACCCAACAATTTTTCGCACAATCAACCCACCTACTCAGGAGACAACAAAGCTCAGTAAAGTGAAACATTAAGCCAAGTCAAAGAACAACAATGCGAAACCTTCGCTTGCAACTTTTATGAAATAAAATAACCGACGACATAGACAAAGACACATTCATCATATTTAACCTATAATCTAAATCATTAACACCCTCACATATCAATCTAATGATTTCAGAAACTTGTTTTGAAGTAGCATATGGTTTACCTTTATAATAAGAAAAAGGGTAAGAACAAAAGTACCTTGAAGGAGTAATAAGAAATTGAAAACTAAACTTCTTCAAGTATATGTGGTTATCATCAAAAGGGGGTTTGAAAAAGCAAGTAGGGGAAGACCCAGTTGAATAAAGAAAGGAACTTTGTGAGTGGAAAAGGGTGAACGAAAATAGGGTTTTGGAGAAGAAATGAGAAAATAAAAGGGTGGAAGAAGAATGAGGAATTGAGACAAACCTGGAAATGTTGTTGAGGTTTCGAATTCCCATAGGTTTGTCACAGGTAACCATTGAGCTGAGAGCGGTAATGTATTTGTGTTTCTTTGGTTTTGTTTTTGGTGTATTGGGTTTCATCACTTGGGCTTTGGTTATTTGGATCACTTCTGAATTTTCGGTGTTGAGATTTGCAACCCATATTAAGAAATTGAGTTTTGTACCAGGCACCCCCCAATTTGACCTGCCACCCCCCACTATTTTTTAAAGACTAAAATACCCTTTTGTAAAACAGTATAATATTATATTAAAAATTATTATTCAGATTTCACACCCCACCACCTTCGAAAATTTACAAAACAAAATGTTGGATTCGAAACTTTAAATTTTCGAAATGAATTTTAGTAAGTTACTAGAAAATTTTGCTATTTTAAAACCTTCGAAATGCAGTTTATTTAAAAAAAGACAAAATTTCGAAACTTTGGATAAATGCCAAATTTTCGAAATAGACAGTATTCGAAACTTTGCTTGCATTTGAAAGTTTCGAAATAGAGTTATGCTTCGAACATTTGGCTTTTGATGAAACCTTCGAAATGTAGTTTCGAAACATTCGAATCTTCGAAATGCAATTTCTACTTCGGAAGTTTGCTTTTTCACCAAAGTTTCGAAATGCATTTTGTTCTTCGAAAGTTTCATTTTTCACAAACTTTCGAAATGTAAGAATGTTTCGAACTTTTCATTTAGTTAAAGTTTCGAAATGTGTTTTATTTTTTTTAATTCAATTTTATGTTAGAATTTTTTTAAATTTTTTAAATTAAATATTTAAAATATTATATTTAATTAAATTTGTTACTAATTTTGAAATTAGGTATGAGCAGAGTTGAAGTATCTGCTTCAAAAAATGTTATAGATACTACAGAAAAATTCACCACTGATCAGGTATTATTATAACTACTGATGAATCATCACCGATTAAATATTTCTTATAGTTATATAGTTAATTTTTATTTGAAACATATTTTGCAGGTATTTTCTTCTCGAGAAGCTGTATTTGAATGGGCAAAAGCGATTGGAAGACAAAATGGAATTTTAATTGTTACCATTCGATCAGATAAAGCAAACGGAATTAGGGGAAGAAAAGACAAATTGATTTTGGGATGCGAAAGAGGTGGAAGATATAAATCAGAATCAAAAAAATCAGTAACTTGCTCTCATAAGGAAAACTGTCCATTTACTCTCAGATGTGTACCATTAAGTGTCGGTGAAGGATGGAAAATTAGTGTTCGTTGTGGGACACACAATCATGAATTACTTGATACTGTAACCGGTCATTCCTATTTGGGGCGTTTAAACGAAAAAGAGAGGAAATTTTTCAATGATATGACAAAGTATAAGCTTGCACCCAGATTCATTCTAAATGCTTTGAAAGTGAGAAATGAAACCAATGTCACTATTCCCAGTCAAATATATAAAGCAAGGAGTACTTATCGATCATCATTGAGAGGTCCGTACACAGAAATTCAGCATCTGTTGAAGTTAATACAACAAGAAAATTATGTGCATTGGACAAGAAGACGGGAAAATTCTGATATTTTGAGAGATATTTTTTGGACGCATCCTGACTGTATAAAGTTGTTAAACACATTTCATTTTGTTTTGATATGTGATAGCACATACAAAACAAACAGATATCGGTTGCCATTACTTGAAATAGTCGGTGTCACTTCTACTAGTTTGACATTTTCAGTTGAGTTTGCTTATTTGGAAAAAGAGCGACAAGATAACTTCATCTGGGCATTTGAGAAGGTACGAATGTTGTTCAAATCTGAGTCTTTGATTTCTAAAGTTATTGTGACTGATAGAGATCTTGCCATGATGAATGCGATTAGTGTTGTGTTTCCTACTTCAATACATTTGCTATGTCGTTTTCATATTGAAAAAAAAGTTGGGGCAAGATGCAAACAATATGTCAAAAAGGATAGACAAGAAGAAGTAATGGATTTATGGAAAAAGATTGTCTATTCGACTAGTGTGGAAGAGTATGATCATCATTTGCAACAATTTGAGATATTGTGTGCCGATATTATTCTTTTTGTTGATTATGTGAAAGATTCATGGTTAACACCTTACAAAGAAAGATTTGTCAACGTTTGGACCAATAGAGTGATGCATTTGGGGAACACAACATCTAACAGGTATTTTTAAAATATGAATTGTGTTGTTTTAGCAAACATGATTTACTAGTTTATGTTATTTGTTTTAATTTGTTATTTAATTTATTTGTAGAGTTGAGTCTGCTCATTGGAGATTGAAAAACATGCTTCAAACTAGTGTTGGTGATTTATGTAAAAGCTGAGATGCAGTGAATATGATGTTGAAGAACCAAATATGTATCATTTAGTCTTCTTTTCAGAAAACCATCAAGGATGTTGAGCACGGGTATAATTCACAATTTTTTCAAAATCTACATCACTGTGTATCAAGAAAGTGTATGAAATTAATTGATAACCAGTTGGAAAGGGTGAAGAGTGTAGGCACTAACAAAACAGAATGTGGTTGTTCAATTAGAACAACTCATGGATTACCATGTGCTTGTGAGTTGGCTAAGTTGCAGATAAATGGTAATGCTATCCCTTTAGATAGCATTCATGATTTTTGGAAACAGTTAAGCATTGCACATGAATTAGAGGATGAAGAATCTTTATCAGATTATGAATTTTCTGAAGAGTTGGAAGCAATGAAAGCGTACATGAAGACACACGATATTATAAGTCAAAGGATATTCAAGACAAAGGTGCGTGAAGTTGTATTTCCACATACCACATCAATACTTGCACCACCAGAGAAAGTGAGAACCAAGGGAGCAAGTAAAAAGAAGAAAGAATTTGATACTCCTCGTGATCCGTCATATTGGGAGTATGTTGATGCCTCTCAAGAATCTGCAAAGTCAAGGCAACCATCTCAATCATCTCAACGTTCTGCAAG
>PGTU02011917.1:0-29555 GCA_002896215.2 Cicer echinospermum | reverse complement strand
ACAAATATAATAATAAAATATAACAAAATTGAGTTGTCAAATAAATATGAAATAATTAATTTATTTGACAACTCTATTTTAATATATGTTATTATTATCTTCGTCATTGAGTACAACTACAAAACGAAGATAATACTAAAAATATTTAATAAAATAGGGTTGTCTAATAAATAAGTAAGTATTACTTTATTTGAAAACACTATTTTATTATACGTTATTATTATCTTTGTTTTATTGTTTTACTACATAACGAAGATAATAATAACATATAATAAAATTGAGTTTATGAAATAAATATGTACTTATTACTTTATTTGACAACTCTATTTTATTTTATGTTATTTTTATTTTTTTTATATAGTTGTACTTCATAACGAAAACAATACTAACATATAATAAAATAGAGTTGTTAAATAAAGTAATAATTACATATTTATTTGACAACTCTATTTTATTATATGTTATTACTTTCTTCGTTATGCAGTCAAACTTTAAAAGAAAGATAATAATAACATATAATAAAATAGAATTATCAAATATATTAATAGTTACATATTTATTTGACAACTATATTTTATTATATGTTTAATTATCTTCGTTAATAGTTTTACTTCAATAACCAAGATATAATACATATGAACAAAGTGAGTTTTAAATAAATAAGTAATTATATTTTATTTCACAACTCATTTAGTTAAGTTATTAATTATCTTTGTTATATAAAACCATTAAACGAAGATATTAAAACATTAAATAAAATAGATGTCCAAATAAGTAATACTTAAATATTATTGAAAACCACTACTACTATTATATAATATTAATATATATTTATGTTGTTTTGTATTTAATTTACAATTCGATTTTGTTATATATTATTATTATTTTCGTTATTTAGTACAATTACAAAATGAAAATAATAAAAACGTATAAGAAAATTGAGTTGTCAAATAAAAATGTAATTTTTACTTTATTTGACAACTCTATTTTGTTATATGTTATTATTTACTTTGTTATAACTTATTTGTTTGACAACTCTATTTTATTATATGTTATTATTATCTTAGTTATGACGTAGAACTATAAAACGGTGATAATAATAACATAGAACAAAATTGAGTTGTTAAATAAACAAATAATTACATATTTATTTGAATACTCTATTTTATTATATGTTATTATCATCTTCGGTATGAACTAAAACTATAAAACAAAGATAATAACAATATATAACAAAATAGAGTTGTAAAATTAATATGTACTAAAACAATAAAACGATTATAATAATAACATTTATTAAAATAGAGTTGTCAAACAATGTAATAATTAAAAAGTATTTTTCTCATAAATTTATAATTGTGTTTCGGATCATATTTTGAACATTAGCCATCATTTGGTCTAAAATATGAATTTCGTCCCATTTTTGTCGGGTGGTACAAAAATTGCATGAAAAGTCTAGATGAAATCGGGGATTTTCGTACCACCCATTTTTGGTCCATTTTTGTGGGGTGGTACGAAAATCGCCTGAAAAGTCCAGATGAATCGAGGACTGAAAGAATCTTATAGCATTATTCTCTAAAATCTATAACTATGTTTAAGGTTCCGCGCCAAATTTCAAACACTAGCCATCGTCTGGTGCAAAAATACAGATGTTGGTCTATTTTTATCGAGGGGTACGAAAGTCGCTCGAAAAGTCCAAATAAAATCGAGGACCAGGAGACAATTATAGCATTCTTCCTCAGAACTTATAAATTTATTTCAGGTTCCGCGCCAAATTTCAAACACTAGCCATTGTCTAGTACGAAAAAACAGATGTTGGTCCATTATCGTCGATGGGTACGAAAGTCGCCCGAAAAGTCCAAATGAAATCGAGGACCGGGAGACCATTATAGAATTCTTGTTCTAAATTTATAGTTGTGTTTCAGGTTCCGCGTTAGATTTGAAACACTAGGCATCATGTTGTTCAAAAATAAAGATTTCGGTCCATTTTATTCGGGTGGTACGAAAATCTCCCAAAAAGTCCAGATGAAATCGAGAACCGAGAGACCATTATAGCATTCTTCACCAAAATTTATAACTGTGTTTCGGGTTCCGCATCGAATTTCAAACACTAGCCATTGTCTTGTAAGAAAATACGGATTTCGGTCCATTTTTGTCTGGTGGTACAAAAATTGCCCGAACAGTCTAGATGAAATCTAGGACGAGGAGACCCTTATTACATTCTTCTCCTAAATTTATAACTCTGTATCGGGTTCTTTGTCAGATTTCAAACACTAACCATCGTTTGGTCTGAAACTACGGAATTGGTCCATTTTTGTTGGGTGGTACAAAAATCGCCCAAAATTCCAGATGAAAATACTAGCCATCGTTTGGTCTGAAAATACTGATTTTGGTCCTTTTTTGTTGTGGGGTACGAAAATCTTTCGAAAAGTCCATATGAAATCGAGGACCAGAAGACTCAAATTATAGCATTCTTCTACTGAATTTATAACTGTGTTTTCGGTTCCGTGTATGATTTCAAACATTGGCCATCGCCTGGTCCGAAAATACAGAGTTTGGTCCATTATCATCGATGGGTACGAAAATCGCCTGAAAAGTCCAGATGAAATCGGGGACCAAATGACCCTTATAAATTCTTCTTCTAAATTTATAATTGTGTTTCGGGTTCTGCTTCAGATTTCAAACATTAGCCATCGTCTTGTTCGAAAATACGGATTTTGGTCCATTTTAGTCAGGTGGTACGAAAATCGCCCGAAAAGTCCATATGAAATCGAGGACCAGGAAACCATTATAGCATTCTTCTCCAAAATTTATAATTGTGTTTCAGGTTCCGCACCAGATTTCAAACATCTCCCGAAAAAGACCCGAAGAAATTCAGTTCCAAAAATACGATTTTTGGTATATTTTTGTCGGGTGGTACAAAAATCTCCAAAAAAAGAACAGAAGAAATCGAGGACGAAGAGATCGACAAAAAGCTCCCGAAATTCTTCTCCAAAATTTATAATTGTGTTTTGGGTTCTGCATCAGAGTTCAAACACTAGCCATCGTTTTGTATGAAAATATGGATTTTTTGTAGATTTTTGTTGGGTGATACAAAAATCGCCCGAAAATTCTAGATGAAATCGAGGACCAGGAGACCCTTATAGCATTCTTCTCCTAAATTTATAATTGTGTTTCGGGTTCTGCGTCATATATTTCAAACACTAATCATCATTTGGTCCGAAACTACGAACTTTGGTCCATTTTTGTTGTGTGGTATGAAAATAGCCCAAAAAGGCCAGCTGAAATCGAGTACCAGGAGACCTTATAGCATTCTTATAAAAAATTTATAATTGTGATTTGGGTTCTGTGCCAGATCTCAAACACTAGCCATCGTCTGGTCTGAAAATACTGATTTTGGCCCTTTTTTGTGGAGGGCTACAAAAATCGTCCGAAAAGTCCAGATGAATTCGAGGACCGAGAGTTCCTTATATAATTCTTCTTCTAAATTTATAATTTTCTTTCGGGTTCTGCGTCAGATATAAAACACTAGCCAACGTCTTGTTTGAAAATACGAATTTCGGTCCATTTTAGTCGGGTGGTACAAAAATCGCTCGAAAAGTCCCGATGAAATCGAGGACTGAGAGACTCTTATAACATTCTTCTCTAAAATTTATAACTATGCTTCAAGTTACGCGCTAGATTTCAACACTAGCCATGGTCTGGTCTGAAAATACAGATGTTGGTCCATTTTTGTCGAGGGGTCCGAAAATCGTCCGAAAAGTCCAATTGAAATCGAGGACCACGAGACCATTATAGCATTCTTCCCCAAAATTTATAACTTTGTTTCGGGTTCCGCGCCAGATTTCAAACACTTGCCAACGTCATGTACGAAATACCCTGAAATGTATAGATGAAATCGAGGACCAGCAGACTCTTATAGCATACTTCTACTAAATTTATAAATGTGACTCGGGTTCTGCGTCAGATTTCAAACACTATCCATTGCTTGTTCGAAAATATGAATTTTGGTCATTTTTTTTCATGTGTACGAGAGACCCTTATAGCATACTTCTCCAAAATTTATAAAAGCGTTTTGGGTTTCGTGTCAGATTTCAAATACTAGCCATTGTCTTGTCCGAAAATATGGATTTCGGTCCATTATGGTCGGGTGGTACGAAAATCACTCAAAAGGTCTAGATGAAATGGAGCACCGGGAGAGCCTTATATCATTCTTCTCCAAAATTTATAACTATGTTTCAGGTTCCGCGTCAAATTTTAAACACTAGCCCTTGTCTGGTCCGGAAATACTGATTTCGATCCCTATTTGTCGGGTGGTATGAAAATCGCTCGAAAACTCCAAATCAAATCGACAACCGAGAGACCCCTATAGCATTTTTCTCCAAAATTTATTACTCTGTTTCGGGGGGAACAAAAATTCCCCGAAAAGTCCAGATGAAATTGAGGAGAAGATTATTCTTGTAGCATTCTTCTCCTAAATTTATAACTAAGTTTGGGGTTCTCGTCAGATTTTAAACACAAGCTATCGTTTGGTCCAAAATACGAATTTTTGTCCATATATTGTCGAGGTGTGGTACGAAAATCGCCTAAAATGTCCAAAGGAAATCGAGGACCTGGAGACCCTTAAAGCATTCTTCTTCAAAATTATAAATGTGTTTCGGGTTCTGCGTCAAATTTTCACACTAAGCCCTCGTCTAGGTCTGAAAATACATATTTCTGTTCATTTTGTGTTAGGTGGTATGAAAGAATCGCCCGAAAGGTCAAATTGAAATCAAGGACCCGAAGACTCTTATAGCATTCTTCTCCTAAATATATAAGTATACCGGGTTCCGCGTCTGATTTCAAACACTTAGCCATGGCTTTGTTGGAAATTACGGATTTCGGTCCATTTTGTCGGTGTACGTAAATGCCCGAAACATGGTCTAGATGAAATCGAGGACGAGTGACCCTTATAAAAATTCTTCTCCTTAATTTATAACAATGTATCTCATTCTCGTGTTAGATATCAAACACTTGCCATCGTCTATTCTGAAAATACAGATTTCGGTCCATTTTTGTCGAGGGGTACGAAAATCGCCTGAAAAGTCTAGATCAAATCGATGACTGAGAGACCGTTATAGCATTCTTCTCCTAAATTTATAATTGAGTTTCGTGTTCTGCCTCATATTTCAAACACTAGCAATTGTCTTCTTCGAAAATACATATTTCGGTCCATTTTTGTCGGGTGGTACGAAAATCGCCTGAAAAGCCTAGATGAAGTCGAGGACCGAGAGACCCTTATAGCATTCTTCTCTTAAATTTATAACTGAGTTTCGGGTTCCACGTCAGATTTCAAACACTAGCAATTATCTTGTTCAAAAATATGAATTTCGGTTCAATTTTTGTCGGTGGAACGAAAACAACCCGAAAATGCTAGTGAATCGAGGAACGGGGTGACCCTGATAACATTTTCTCCAAACTTATTACAGATTTTTAGGTTCAGTGCCAAGATTTTTTAAAAACTTGCCATCGTCTGGTCCGAAAATATAGATTTCAGTCTTTTTTTGTTGAGGGGTAAGAAAATCGCATGGAAAGTCCAGATGAAATCGAGGACCGATAGACCCTTATAGCATTCTTCTCCTAAATTTATAATTGTGTTCCGAGTTCCGTGTCGGATTTCAAACACTACCCATTGTTATGTTCAAAAACACGAATTTCGGTCCATTTTAGTCGGTTGGTACGAAAATCACCCTAAAATACAAGATGAAATGGAGGACCGGGAGTCCCTTATAGCATTCTTCTTCTAAATATAAAAAAGTGTTTCGGATTCCGGGTCAGATTTCAAACACTAGCCATTGATTTGTCCGAAAATATAGATTTCAATCCTTTATAGTCTAGTGGTATGTAAATCTCCCAAAAAGTCCAGATGAAATCGAGGACTGGGAGACGCTTATAGCATTCTTCTTCTAAATTTGTAACTATGTTTTGGGTTCTGCATCAATTTTCAACCACTAGACATCATTATGTTCAAAAACACGGATATCGGTACATTTTAGTCGGGTGGGTACCAAAACGCGGAAATGTCAGATGAATGTCCTAATTTTATAAATGTGTTCGGGTACCTCGTCAGATTAAACAGTTCCATCGTGGTATTCCAAAAAGACAAATTTGCCCCATTTATGTCGAATGGCACCATACTGCGCCCGAAATCCAGATGAAATCGAGGACCGAGAGTTCCCTTATAAAATCATTCTTTCTTCTAAAATTTATAACTGTGTTCAGTTTCCGCGTCAGATTTCAAACAATAGCCATCGTTCTTGTTCCAAAATACCATGTTATCGGTCCATTTTGTGGGCGGTACGAAAATTCCCGAATGGTCCAGATGAATCGAGGACAAGAGAGACTCTTATAGCATTCTTCTCATAAATTTATAACTGTATTTCGGGTTCCGCGTCAGTTTCAAACACTATCCATCGTATTGTTCAAAAATCGACCAGACCAACCATATAGCATTCTTCTTCTAAATTTTCAAACGTTGTCGGTTTTCCGCATCGAATTTCAAACAATAGCCATCATCTGTTGTAAAAGACAAATATCGTTCCATTTTAGTCGGTTGGTACGAAAGTTGCCCAAATGTCTAGATTGAATTGAGACCAGGATACTCTGTTGCATTCTTCTCTAATAAATTTATTTAATTGGTATCGGGTTCCGTGTCAGTTTTTCAACCCTATCCACATTGTTCGTAAAACGGATTTCAGGACATTTTATCGGATGTACGAAAATCGCCCGAAAAAGTCTATATGAAATCGAGGACCGAGGGACCCTTTTGACATTCTTCTCCCTTCAAATATATACTAGTGTTTAAGGTTTCGTGTAATATGTCAAACACTAGCCATCTCCTCTGGTGAAAATATAAGATTTATGTCATTTTTGTCGCAGGGATACAAAACCTCCCGAAAAGATCAAATGAAATCAGTACCGAGAGTCCCTTAATAGCATTCTTCTTCTTAAATTATAACACGTGTTTCGTTTCTGCGTCAGATTTCAAACCCTAGCAATCATCTGTTCGAAGAATATGGATTTCGATCATTTTAATGAGGTGGTTAAAAATCGCACGAAATGTCTGATGAAAACGAGGACCAAAACTCTTATAGCATTTCTCCTAAATTTATAACCGTGTGTCGGTTTCCGCGTCAGATTTCTAACACATATTCATCGTCTTGTTCGAAAATACAGATTTCGGATCCCATTTTGTCGGGTGGTACGAAAATCCCCAGATAGTCCTGATGAATCGAGGACCGAGAGACCCTTTGCATTCTTCTTCTAAACTTGAACTGTGTTTTGGGTTTCGCATCAGATGTCACACAGCCATCATTTTGTTCAAAAATACAGATATCGTCTACTTTAGTCGGTGGTACGAAAATCGCCTGAATGCCAGATGAATCGAGACAAGAGACTCTTATAGAATTCTTCTCCTAATTATATAATGTGTTTTGAGTTTGCATTTGATTTCAAACATTAGCCAGTCGTCTGTTCGAAATACGGATTTCGGTCCATTTGTTGTCGTTGTATACGAAAATCACAGAAAAAGCCAAATGAAATCGAGGACTGAAAGGACCCTCAGCATTCTTCTCCTAATATATAACAGTTATTCAGGTTTCCGCGTTCAGATTTCATACACTAGCCATCGTCTAGTCCAAAAATATAGATTTTGGTTATTTTTGTCGAGGGTACGAAAAACTCGCTTGAAAAGTCCATATGAATCAGGGACTGAGAATCCCTTATAGCATTCTCTTAAAATTTATAACTGTGTGTTCGGTTTCCGCGTCAGGTTTATACAATACCCATGATCTTGTTCGAAAATACGGGATTTCGCGTCAATTTTTAGTCGGGTGTACCAAAATCGCCCGATAACTCCAGATGAAATCGAGGACCGAGAGAACCTAGTTACCATTCTTCGCCTAATACATAAAGTGTTTCGGGTTTCAGGTTAGATTTCAACACATAGCCATTGTCTGGTCCGAAATACAGATTTTGGTCCATTTTTGATCTAGGGGTACGAAATTCCCCAAAATTCCAGAAGATACGAGGAACGACAGGCCCTTATAGCATTCTTCTTCTAACTTAAAATTGTGTTTCGGTATTTGGTGTTAGATTTAAACACTAGCCTTATCTTGTTCGATTTCATCTGGACTTTATTAGGCGAAATTTTCGTACCCCTCGACCAAAAATAGACCAAAATCTGCATTTTCGGACCAGACGTGGCTAGTGATTGAAATTTGACTCGAAATCAAAAACACTGTTATATATTTAGGAGAAGAATACTATAAGGGTCTCCGGTCCTCGATTTCATCTGGTATTTCGGTTGTATTTCGTAATCATATAGTTTGAACAAAACAATGCCTAGTGTTTGAAATACGACACGAACCGAAACAAGTTATAAATTTAGGAGAAGAATGTATAAGTCTCTCGGTCCTCGATTTTCATTTGGACATTTCAAGCGATATTTACCCCTCGACAAAAAAGGACCGAAAAAAAGTAATAAATTTTTGGAGAGAATGCTATCAAGGTCTTCTGTTCCTCGATTCATCTGGTCTTTCTGGTATTTTCGTCACCGACGACAAAAAACTGGCCGAATCCGTATTTCGAACAAGACTATGGCTAAGTGTTTGAAATTTGACCCGAACTTGAAAACAGAGTTTAAATTTGAGAAGAATGCCATAGGGTTCTCTCTGTCCTTGATTTTATCTACACTTTCGGGCAATTTCATTCAAACCCCTCGACAAAAAATGACCAAAATCTGTATTTTTCGGATCAGACGATGGCTAGTGTTTGAATTTTGACGTGAACCCGAAACACAGTTAAAATTTTGAGAAGAATGACTATAAAGGTCTCCTGGTCCTCGATTTCGATCTAGACTTTTTGGCGATCCTTTAAATTACCACCAACAAAAAATGGACTGCCCGAATTCATATTTTTTGAACTAAAGTATGGTTAATGTTTAAAAATCATGACGCCGGAGCTCAAAAAACAGTATAAATTTTTGAGAAGAGATGCTATAAGGTCTCCCGGTCCTCATTTCACCAAGACTTTTCGATCGATTTTCGTACCACCCGACTAAATAGACTGAATCCGTATTTTCGGACCAAAACCATGGTAAGTGTTTTGAAATCTGACACGGAACCGAACACACAATATAAATCAGAGTTTTCAGACAAGACGATGCTAGTGTTTGAGATCTGGCACAGGAACCCGGAACATTGTTATAAATTTGGAGAAGAATGCTATAAGGGTCTCCTGGTACGCGATTTCATATGAGAACTTTGGGCATTTTTACCACCCAACAAAAGGACCAAAGTTCGTAGTTCCGGGAAAATGATGCTTAGTGTTGAAAATATAAGACACATAACCCGAAATACAATTATAAAATTTAGGAGAAGATGCTTTATAAGGTCTCCTGGTCCTCGATTTATATCTAGACTTTTTAGCGAGTTTTTGTATCACCGACAAAAAATGGGACCGAATGGCTCAGTGTTTCAAGTCTTGATGCGAAACCTTGAAACACAATTATAAATTTTGGAGAAGAATGCAATATAAGGGTATTCCTGGTCCTCGATTTCATCGGACTTTCAGGCGATTTGGTACCACCTAACAAAAAATCGTATTTTACGACCAGACAATGGTAATGTTTGACATCTGGCGCATAACCCGAACACAGTTATAAATTTGGAGGAAAAATGCTATAATGGTCTCCAGGTCTCGATTTCATATGGACCTTTCGGGCGGATTTAATACCACAAGATTAATGACCGAAATCCGATTTTTTGAACAAAGACTATGGCTAGGTGCTTGAAATCTGGACCGTAACCCGAAACCACATTTATTAAATTATGAGAAGAATTCTATAAGGGCCATTTGGTCCCCGATTTTAATCTGGACTTTTCACAAGATTTTCATACCCATCGATATAATGACTAATTTCTGTATTTCGGACCAGATGATGGACAATTTTTGAAATAAGACGCGAAACCCGAAACATAGTTATAAATTCATGAGTAGAATGCTATAATAAGAGTTTTCTGGTCCTCGATTTTATCGGGTCTTTTCGGGCAATTTTTGTACCACCCGACAAAAATAGACCGAGGACCGAGAGAATTCTATAAGGGTCTCCTGGTCCTCTATTTCATGTGGACTTTTCGGGCGATTTTCATACCACTAGTCTAAAATGGATTGAAATCCGTATTTTCGGACCAGACGATGGCTAGTGTTTGAAATTTGACATGGAACCTAAAATACAGTTATAAATTTAGAAGAAGAATGCTATAAGGGTCTCTTGGTCATCGATTTCATCTAGACTTTTCGGGTGATTTTCGTACCCCTCGACAAAAATGGACCAAAATCTATATTTTCATAACAGACAATGGCTAGTGTTTGAAATCTGACCCCGAATCTGAAACACTGTTATATATTTAGGAGAAGAATGCTATAAGGGTCTGTAGGTACTCGATTTCATGTAGTATTTTTGGTTGATTTTCGTACCACCCGACTGAAATGGACCAAAATTCGTATCTTTGAACAAAACAATGGCTAGTGTTTGAAATCCGACATGGAACTCGGAACAAAGTTATAAATTTAGGAGAAGAATGCTATAAGGGTCTCTCGGTCCCCGATTTCATCTGGGCTTTTCGGGCGATTTTCGTACTACCCGACTATAATGGACCGAAATCTGTATTTTTGAACATGGTGATGGCTAGTTTTTGAAATCTGACGCAGAATCCGAAACACAGTTTAGATCTGGACTTTTCGACCGATTTTCTTACGCCTCGAAAAATATGGACCGAAATCTATTATTAGGATAGATGATGGCTAGTGTTTGAAATCTGATGTGAAATCCAAAACACTGTTATAAATTTAGGAGAAGAATGTTGTAAGAGTCTCCCGATCCTCGATTTCATCTGGACTTTTCGGGGGATTTTCGTACCACCCGACCAAAAGGGACCGAAATCCGTATTTTCGGACCAAACGATGGCTAGTGTTTAAAATTGGGGGCTGAGCCCGAAAAACAGTTATAAATTTTAGGGAAGAATGCTATAAGGGTCTCCTGGTCCTCGATTTCATCTGGACTTTTCAGACGATTTTCGTACCACCCAACCAAAATGGACCGAAATCCGTATTTTCGGACAAGACAATGGCTAGTGTTTGATGTAACACCCTAAATTTTATGATAAACTATTCTATTAATTAAATAGGATTTTAAATAATTAATTTGATGTTAAAATTATTAAAAAGTATATGTTAATAAACTTTGTGATTAATTTCCGTTATATTGGTGATTTTTATGATGTGCTAGTTTTATATATACTAGATTACATGAGCGATATAAATCATAAATATTATATTTTATTATTTGATATATTTTTTTAAAAAATAATAGTATTTAGTGTAATATATATTTTAAAGAAAAAGATTGTATACAATTTTACGTGTATATATGCACACCCAATTAATATATCATTCTTTTATGCGTTTGACTATTATTAAATGTGTACTTAATTATATTTCTTTAATTCTAAATATATTTTATTTTAATTATTTAGTTTATAAATAATTATCTTGAGATAGTGGTAATATTGTGTTTGATTTTCTTTATTTTTATATACTTATTATGATATTGTGATTATATATATATATTTAGTATGATTTAGTATTTAATAGTATTTTAATATTTTATAATTTTGAATATTCTCTAATTATGATAGTATTTTAATGTGACTATTAGAAAGAAAAAAAGTATCATTAGGGTGATTATTTTGAATATGAAGGTTTTGATTTTTAATATATTTTAAACGATTTATTACTTTATTTTATAAAATTTTAGTTTGGAAATATTAGCAATATTTAGTAATTAAATTATGTTAAAAATAAAGTTAAAACATTAGTTTTATTAATTATTGGTTTTATTTAAAAATAAATAAAGGGACCAATGAGTTTTAACCATGTGTGAACCCTAATTGTTAATAAAATAAAACAACAACAAAAAAATAGGAATTGGAAGGGCACCTTTGAAACCAAAGTAGAAACACAACAACAACCTATCGTTTGACACCGGTGATCGATAACTGTCCAGAAAACTTTCTTCATTTTCGCCCAAATTTGAGTATGTTATTTCATTCATTTAACTTGTCCATTAAACATAATTTTCCAGAATTTTAACAACCCCAATTTCTCTCTAAAATACCCGACTTCTCCGTTTGTAGAATTCGTTATTTTGCACTGTTCTCCTTCACCGTAAGTCCGATTTGAGTGAAACCAACGCCAAAATGACCGTGTGAAAAGTGGCTATATTATCCACTGATTGGATTTCTGGTTTATGGTAATTTTCCTTGACCGAATTTCGAATTTAGGTTTTAGAGTATTTTCTCATATTTTATTTTTAACATTTACCCATAAACTGTCGAGTTAGATCGATTGATGGACAAAGAGTCAATGAAAAAAGGCTGTTTGCTCGTGAAATCCTATTCGTGTGTGAAAGCATCAAAATAAGGTAAGGGTGAGAGAGCGTTTGAATTCATGAGTGTAATATATTGTGAGATGAACAGGAAACCCGTATTTCCCAACGATTCATCTGGGGCTCGCTACGTATGGCAGTAGCCCTTTGAGGGATAAATTAATTAATGTGAAAATATGGAAATTGTGAGATTAAAATATAGAATAGAAATATTTGTAGGGTGTTCATTGATTTAATTTATTTGAATGTGTGATATTGATATTATTGTGATATTGGGTGTCGAATTTAATTTATATATGTGTGATTAGATGAGTTTATGTGATGTGATAACAAAAGATGGATGTGTTGTGATAGTTTTATGTAATGATGATGATGTACGATTAATAATTGTGACGTTATAAATTTGTGATAATGTTTGATTGATGATAGTGATGCTATAAATTTTTGATGAGTTTATGTGATGAGAATATTGAATTAACCCCATAGTTGATGAAATAATGGTGATTTCAATTTGTGTTTGAGATGACGGTTTTAATGGAGTATCATATACCAACGAGGGGAGAAAATAAATATTGTGAATTTGTGAAGTTGAGATTATTTTGTCATCATATAGGTAGGGCCTGACAAGCCTAGTGATTCCGGGGAAGTACAATTGAATGAGCCTAATTGTGGCGGTCTGCTGTCGAGCCTTAAGGCAAGATTGTTAAACCTTGGAGGTATTCGAGTGGGGAATTCCTAGGTGACTTGGAGGTAGCACTCCAAATGTCGGGAGCTACCACGCAACACACGTTTACCTCGACTGTCACGTACATGTGTCTCGGGTTGAGTTGAGGGGATCTATGAGGACATGGCCAATTTGAATTGTCCGTCCACCGGGATGGTGGCATAGTATCAAGCCTCCTAACCAAGTACTTCAGAGTTAGAATGGTACCACATTGTGAAGTAGAGTCTCAGCTCATGCATATCATTGCATTTTCTTGTGATTGTTTTGTTGTGATTAATATGTATTATGTGTGATAATAATTTATGCGATGATTTGATGTTACAGTGAAGTGTATGGATTTTCTTTGATTTTGACTATATAATGTGATGTTTTTCCTTGAAGAATGTTTGTGTAATGATATGGTTTATTGATGATTAATTGCGTGTTCCTCTTATTTGTATTATACTATGAACATGATTTCAACACTCACCTCCTTCGTTGTTGGTGTTTGACTGGCTTGGCCATGCGTTTGCGAAATCGCAGTTATTACAGGTTAATGAGTCTCGAAGTTCAAGTTTGGGAGAAACCCCGCTCTGATAGGTGATACCGGGAATTAAGAGTTGTAATGTGTATTTTACTTATGTTATTACAAATGACTTTTTATATGAAAACTTAGTACGAGTAAGTCTTGGGAATTAAATCAAGAAATTCTAGTTAAATCAAGTTCATTGATATTGTACTATTTTAATTGAGGAACAAAGTTGAATTGTTACATGTGTATTTAGAGAAACGTGATATCCTAAATTAGATATTAAAGTTTTTATTCTCTTTAACATATTTTTTTTATCCGCTGCAAGTTTTCTTCAAATAATTTAGTATATATTATTATAAATGTTATTTTGGGGGTTTTGAGTGTCACATTTGAAATCTGATGTGGAACCCGAAACACAGTTATAAATTTTGGACGAGAGTGCTATAAGGGTCTCCGGGTCCTCGATTTGATTTGGACTTTTTGGGCGATTTACGTACCACCAGACCAAAATGGACCGAAATCCGTATTTTCGGACCAGCCAATGGCTAGTGTTTGAAATCTGACGCAAAACCCGAAACACAATTAAATTTTTTGGAGAAGAATGTTATAAGGGTCTCCCGGTCCTCGATTTCATCTAGACATTTCAGTCGATTTTTGTACCCATCGACAAGAATATGCCAAATTCTGTATTTTCGGACCAGGCGATGACTAGTGTTTGAATATTGACGCGGAAACCAAAACACAGTTATAAATTTTGGAGTAGAATGATATAATGGTCTCCCAGTCCTCAATTTCATCTGAACTTTTGGGTCAATTTTCTTACCAGCCGACTAAAATGGACCGAAATTCGTATTTTCAAAACGATGGGTAGTGTTTGAAATATGGCACGGAACCCAAACCACAATTATAAATTTTGGAGAAGAATGATATAAGGGTTCTCCCGGTCCTCGATTTCATCTGGACTGTTCGGGCGATTTTCATACCACCTCACTAAAATGGACCTAAATTCGAATTTTTGAACAACACTATGGCTAGTGTTTGAAATCTGACGCCGAACCTGAAACACAATTATAAATTTAGAAGAAGAATGCTGGAAGGTAATAAGTAATAACATCTCACAATTATATCTATTAATAAATATATAACTAGTTAATAGAGTTGTCAAATAAATTAATAGTAATAACATATAATCAAATAGAGTTATCAAATAAATATGTAATTGTTACTTTATTTAACAACTCTATTTAGTCGGGTGGTACTAAAATCGACCGAAAAGTCCAGATAAAATCGAGGACTAGGAGACCCTTATATCATTCTTCTCAAAAATTTATAATTGTGTTTCGGGTTCCGCGTCAATATTCAAACACTAGCCATCACCTGGTCCGAAAATACAGATTTTGGCAATTTTTGTAGATAGGTACAAAAATCGACCGAAAAGTCCAGATGAAATCGAGGACCGGGAGACCCTTATAGCATTCTTCTCCAAAATTTAAAACTGAGTTTCGGTTTATGCGTAAGAATTCAAGCACTAGCCATCCTCTTGTTCGAAAATACAGATTTCAGTCCATTTTGGTCTGCTGGTACGAAAATCGCCCAAAATATCCAGATCAAATTGAGGACCCGGAGACCCTAATATCATTCTTCTCCAAAATTTATAAATCTGTTACGGGTTCCGCGTCAGATTCCAAGCACTAGCCATTGTCTTCTCCGAAAATACCGATTTCGATCCATTTTGGTTGGGTGGTACGAAAATTTCCCGAAAAGTCCAGATAAAATCGAGGACGAGGAGACCCTTATAGCATTCTTCTCAAAAATTTATAACTAATTTTCGGGCCCCGCGCCCAGTTTTAAACACTAGCCGTCGTCTAGTCCAAAAATACGGATTTCATTCCATTTTTGTCGGGTTGTACGAACATCCCCCGAAAAGTCCAGATGAAATCGAGGACCGGGAGACCCTTAATACATTCTTCTCCTAAATTTATAACAGTGTTTCGGATTCCGCATCAGACTTCAAGCACTAGCCATCATCTAGTCCGAATAATACATTTCGGTCCATTTTTTTCGAAGGCGAAGAAAATTGTCCGAAAAGTCCAGATGAAATCGAGGAATTGGATACTCTGATAGGATTCTTCTTCTAAATTGAAAATTATGTTTCGGGTTCCATGTCAGATTTCAAAAACTACCCATCGTCTTGTACAAAAATACGGATTTCAGTCCATTCTAGTCAGGTAGTACGAAAATTGCCCGAAAAGTCCAGATGAAATCGAGGACAGACAGACCCTTATAGCATTCGACTTCTAAATTTATAACAGTGTTTCAGGTGTTGCGTCAGATTTCAAACACTAACAACCGTCTTGATTTAAAATACAGATTTTGGTCCATTTTTGTCGGGTGGTACGAAAATCGCCCGAAAAGCCCTGATGAAATTGAGGACCGAGACACACTTATAACATTCTTCTCCTAAATTTATAACTGAGTTTCAGGTTCCGCGTCAAATTTACAAACACTAGCCCTCGTCTGTTCCGGAAATACTGATTTCGGTACATTTTTGTCGGATGTTATGAATATCGCCCGAAAGGTCCAGATGAAATCGAGGATTGGGAAACCCTTATAGCATTCTTATCCAAAATTTATAACTATGTTTCGAGTTCCGCAACAGATTTAAAACACTAGCTATCGTTTGGTTCAAAAATACAGATTTTGGTTGATTTTTATCGAGGGGTACGAAAGTTGCCCGAAAAGTCCAGATGAAAACAAGGAAAAGAAGATTCTTGTAGCATTCTTCTCCTAAATTTATAATTGAGTTTCGGGTTCTACGTCAGATTTTCAAACACTAGCCATTATCTGGTCCGAAAATACAAATTTCGGTCCATAGTTGTCGGGTGGTACGAAAATCGCCTAAAAAGTCCAAAGGAAATCGAGGACCGGGAGACCCTTAAAGCATTCTTCTCCAAAATTAATAAATGTTTTTCAGGTTCCACGTCAAATTTCAAACAATATCCCTCGTTTGGTCCGAAAAGTCCAGACGAAATCGAGGACTGGGAGACCCTTACAACATTCTTCTCCTAAATTTATAACAGTGTTTCGCATTCCGCATCAGATTTCAAGCACTAGCCATCGTCTAGTCCGAATAATATATTTCGGTCCATTTTTTTCGAGGGGGAAGAAAACCATCCGAAAAGTCCAAATGAAATCGAGGACTTGGATAGTCTGATAGGATTCTTCTTCTAAATTTAAAATTGTGTTTCGGGTTCCGTGTCAGATTTCAAAAACTAGCCATCCGCTTGTACAAAAATACAGATTTCGGTCCATTCTAGTCGGGTAGTACGAAAATCGCCAGAAAAGTCCAGATGAAATCAAGGACAGACAGACCCTTATATCATTCTTCTTCTAAATTTATATCAGTGTTTCGGGTCCCGTGTCAGATTTCAAATACTAACAACCGTCTTGATTTAAAATACGGATTTTGGTCCATTTTAGTCGGGTCGTACGAAAATTGCCTGAAAAGCCCTGATTAAATCGAGGACCGAGAGACCCTTATAGCATTCTTCTCCTAAATTTATAACTGAGTTTCGGGTTCCGCGTTAAATGTCAAACACTAGCAATCATCTTGTTCGAAAATACAGAGTTCGGTCCATTTTTTGTATGGTGGTACGAAAATTACTCGATAGTCCAGATACAACCGAGGACCAGGAGACCTTGAAAGCATTCTTCTCCAAAATTTATGACTGGTTTTTAGGTTCTGCGCCAGATTTCAAATGATTGCGATCGTCTGGTCTAAAAATATAGATTTCGGTCCTTTTTTGTCGAGGGGTAAGAAAATTGCTTGAAAAGTCTAGATGAAATCGAGGACCGAGAGACCCTTATAGCATTTTTTTCCTAAATTGATAATTGTGTACCGAGTTCCGTGTTGGATTTCAAACACTAGCCATTGTTTTGTTCAATAATACGAATTTCTGTCCATTTCAATCAGGTGGTACGAAAATCATCCGAAAATACCAGATAAAATCGAGGACCGGGAGACCCTTATAGCATTCTTCTCCTAAATATATAACAATGTTTTGGATTCCGTGTTAGATTTCAAACACTAGCCATCGTTTGGTCCGAAAATATAGATTTCGATCCATTTTTGTCGAGTTACGAAAATAGCCTGAAACCTCCAGATGAAATCGACGACCGAGAGACCGTTATAGCATTCTTCTCCAAAATTTATAACTGAGTTTAAGGTTCCGCGTCAAATTTACAAACACTAGCCCTCGTTTGTTACGGAAATACTGATTTCGGTCCATTTTTGTCGGGTGTTATGAATATCGCCTGAAAAGTCCAGATGAAATCGAGAACAGGGAAACCCTTATAGCATTCTTATCCAAAATTTATAACTATGATTCGGGTTCTGCAACAGATTTCAAACACTAGCTATCGTTTGGTTCGAAAATACAGATTTTGGTTGATTTTTATCGAGGGGTACGAAAGTTGCCCGAAAAGTCCAGATGAAAACAAGGAGAAGAAGATTCTTGTAGCATTCTTCTCCTAAATTTATAATTGAGTTTCAGGTTCTACGTCAGATTTTCAAACACTAGCCATTATCTGGTCCGAAAATACAAATTTCGGTCCATAGTTGTCGGGTGGTACGAAAATCGCCTAAAAAGTCCAAAGGAAATCGAGGACCGGGAGACCCTTAAAGCATTCTTCTCCAACATTAATAAATGTGTTTCGGGTTCCACGTCAAATTTCAAACACTAGCCCTCGTCTGGTCCTAAAATATAGATTTCGGTCCATTTTTGTTAGGTGGTACGAAAATCGCCCGAAAAGTCCAGATGAAATCGAGGACCGGGAGACCCTTACAACATTCTTCACCTAAATTTATAATAGTGTTTCGCATTCTGCATCAGATTTTCAAGCACTAGCCATCGTCTAGTCCGAATAATATATTTCGGTCCATTTTTTTCGAGGGGGAAGAAAATCGTCCGAAAAGTCCAGATCAAATCGAGGACTTGGATACTCAGATAGGATTCTTTTTCTAAATTTAAAATTGTGTTTCGGGTTCCGTGTCAGATTTCAAAAACTAGCTATCATCTTGTACAAAGATACGGGTTTCGGTCCATTCTAGTCGGGTAGTACGAAAATCGCCAGAAAAGTCCAGAGGAAATCGAGGACAGATAGACCTTTATATCATTCTTCTTCTAAATTTATAACAGTGTTTCGGGTTCCGCGTCAAATTTCAAACACTAACAATTGTCTTGATTTATAATACGGATTTCTGTCTATTTTTGTCGAGTGGTACGAAAATCGCCCGAAAAGCCTTGATGAAATCGAGGACCGGGAGACCCTTATAGCATTCTTCTCCTAAATTTATAACTGAGTTTCGGGTTCCGCATCAGATTTCAAACACTTGCAATCATCTTGTTCGAAAATACAAAGTTCGGTCCATTTCTTGTATGGTGGTACGAAAATCACCCGAAAGTCCAGATGCAACCGAGGACCAAAAGACCTTGAAAGCATTCTTCTCCAAAATTTATGACTGGTTTTTAGGTTCTGCGCCAGATTTCAAATACTTGCCATCGTCTGGTCTGAGAATATAGATTTTGGTCCTTTTTTATTGAGGGGTAAGAAAATCGCTTGAAAATTCCAGATGAAATCGAGGACCGAGAGACCCTTATAGCATTTTTTTCCTAAATTGATAACTGTGTACCGAGTTCTGTGTTGGATTTCAAACACTAGCCATTGTTTTGTTGAATAATAGAAATTTCTGTGCCTTCATCATGGTGGTTGATGAAAATCATCCGAAAATACCAGATAAACATCGAGGACGGAGACCCTTAGTAGCATTAATTTCCAATATATACAATGGTTTTGGATTCCGTGTCAATTTTCAACAGCTAGCCATTGCGTCTGGTCCGAAAAATATAGATTTTGATCCTTTTTGTCGAGTTTACGAAAATAGCCTGAAAAAGTCCAGATGAATCGACGACCGAGAGACCGATATAGCATTCTTTTCCAAATATATATTAACTGAGTTTCAGGGTTTTCGCCGGTCAAATTTAGGAAACACTAGCCCTCGTCTATTCCGGAAGATACTGATTCGGTCATTTTTTGGTGGTGTGTTATGAATATCGCGCCGAATAGTCAAAGATGAAATCGAGGATTGGAACCTTATAGCATTATTATCCACAAAATTTATACTATGTTCTCGGGTTCTCAACAGATTTAAAACACAAGCTATCGTTTGGTTCGAATAATACAGATTTGGTTCTTTTTATCGAGGGGTACGAAGTTGCCCGAAAGTCCAGATGAAAACAAGGAGAGAAGATTTTGTAGATTCTCTCCTAAATTTATAATTGAGTTGTCGGGGTTCTACGTCAGGTTTCAAAACATTAGCCATTATCTGGTCCCAAATATACAAATTTTCCGTCCATGTTGTGTGGTGGTACGAAAATCGGCCTAAAATTTCCAAAGGATGTCGAGGACCGGGAGACCTTAAAGTTCTTCTCCAATAATAATTAATGTGTTTCGAGTTCCAAGTCAAAATTTCAAACACTAGGCCTTCGTCTGGTCCGAAATATAGAGATTTCCGTCCATTTTGTTAAGTGGTACGAATCGCGCCGAAAAGTCCAAATGAAATTCGAGGACAAGAAGACTCATATAGCATTCTTCTCCTAAATTTGATAAATTGTATAATCGGGTTTCGCCTCAGATTCAAACACGTAGCCATCCGTCTTGTTGGAAATTACGGATTTCCGTTCATTTTTTTTAGGTTGTAGCAAAATCACCCCGAAAAGGTCGAGATGAAATCGAGGATCGGGTGACCTTATAGCATTCTTCTCCTAAATATATAACAATGTTTCTCATTTCGGTCAGATTTCAAAACTAGCCATCGTTGTTCTGAAAATACAGATTTGATCCATTTTTGTCGAGGGGTACGAAAAATTGCCCGAAATTCCAGATGTAATTGGATGACCGATAGACCCTTATAACATTCTTCATCTAAATTTCTAAGTGTGTATAGTTTCATGACGTCAGAATACGAACACAAGCCTTTGTCTGTTAGATAATACGGATTTTGGTCTATTTAAATCGGGTACGAAATGCTTGAAAAGTCCAAATGAAATCGAGGACCAGAGACCTTATAGCATTCTTCCTTCTAAATTTATAACTATGTGCTCGAGGTTCCGCGTCATATTTCAAATACTAGCCATAGTTTATTCGAAAATACGGATTTTTGGTCCATTTTTTAGTTGGATCGTATGAAAATTGCACGAAAATTGTCCAGATTAAAGCGACGACCGGGAAAACCCTTGTTAAAATTCTTCTCCAAAATTATAATGTGTTTCGGAGTTCGCGCCAGATTTCAAATACTAGTCATCGTCTGGATCTAATATACGATATTTGGTCATCTTTGGTCGAGGGAACGAAAATAGACCGAAAAGAACCCCAATGAAATCGAGGACCAGGAGACCCTTATATCATTCTCTCCTAAATTTATAACTGAGTTTCGGTTCCGCCTCATATTCAAACACTAGCAATTGGCTTGTTCGAAAGAGGATTTCAGATTATTTTTGTCAGGTGTACAAAAATGCCGAATCCCATATGAAATCAAGCGCCTGAGTTCGGGTTCCGCGTCAGATTTAAAAACTAGCAATCATCTTGTTTGAAAATACGGATTTCGTCCATTTTTTGCGGTGGTACGAAAATCAACGAAAAATCTAGATGAAATCGAAGGACCGGGAGACCCTGATAGCATCTCTCCAAATTTATTACTTGTTTTGTTCCCGGCCAGCTTTTAACACTTGCATCATCTGGTCCATAAATATAGATTGTCGGTCCTTTTGTTCGAGGGTAAGAAAATCGCCTGAAAATCTAGATGAAATCGAAGGCCGAGATAACCTTATAAATTCTTCTCCTAAATTATAATGTGTTTCGAGTTCCATGTCGAGTTCAAACACTAGCCATTTTGTTCAAAATATACGAATTTCGTTTCATTTTAGTCAGGTCGGTACGAAAATAACCCAAAAATTTCAAGATGAAATAGAGGATCGAAGACCTTATAGAATGTCATCCCTAATACATAACAGTGTTTGGATTCGGTCAGATTTCCCACACTAGCCACGTTTGGTCCGAAAATATAGATTTTGGTCATTTTTTCGAGGGGTACGAAATCGCCCGAAATGTTCAGATGAAACGCCCTACGAGAGACCGTTATAGCATTCTTCTTCTAAATTTCTTACTGTATTTTCGGTTCCATGTCAATTTTCAAACACTAGCATCGTCTGGTCCAAAATACGGATTTCAATCCATTTTGTCTCTAGTGGTGATGAAATCGCCCGAAAAGTCCAGATGAAAATCGAGGACTGGAGACCTATAGCATTTCTTCCTCAAAATTTATAATTGTGTTTCAGGTTTCCGCGTCAAATTACAAACACTAGCCTCGTCTGTTCCAAAAATACTATTTCTGTCCATCTTTTGTCGCTTGGTTGAATATCGCCCGGAAGTCCAGAATGAAATCGGGGACCAGTAACCCTTATACATTCTTCTCCAAATTTATAACTTTGTTTCGGATCCGCAGAGATTCAAACACTAGCTAATCGTCTGGTTCGAAAATATAGATTTTGTCTATTTTTGTTGAGGGGTAAGAAAATTTCTCGAAAAAGTCCAGATAGAAATCGAGGAGAAGAAGATTCTTGTAGCATTCTTCTCCTAAATTTTATAATGAGTTTCGGGTTATGCGTCAGATTTTCAACACTAGCCATCGCCTGGTCCAAAAATACGAATATCGGTCCATATTTGTCGGGTGGTTACGAAAATCGGCATAAAAAGTCTAGATGAAATTCGAGGATCGGGAGACCCTTAAAGATTTCTGCTCCAAAATATATAATTGTGTTTCAGGTTTCTGCTACACAATTCAAACACTAAGCCCTCGTACTGGTCCGAAAATACGGATTTCGGTCCATTCCTTAGATGTAGGAAATCGCACGAAAAAAAGTCCAGATGAAACGAGGACCAGAAAAACTCTTATCGCATTCTCCCCTAAATTTATAAATGTAATCGGGGTTGCGCGTCAGATTTCGAACACTAGGCCATCGTCTTGTTGGAAATTACAAATTTCCGCCCATTTTTGTGGGGTGTAACGAAATCACCCGAAAAGTCGAGATGAAATCGAGAATCAGGTGTCCCTCACTACGCCGAAAATAGGATTTTAGAGGGCTTATTTAAGCAATTTACAGCGCTTTTTCAACAACAAAAAAAGCGCTGTAGAATCGAGTGTTGTAAAAGATACAAACAACGCCTTTTTAAAAATCAAAAAGCGCTATAAACATGTAGATATATTGTACGCTTGTTATGCACATTTTACAGCGCTTATTTAAAAAGCGTTGTAAACGTGCACCCAATATATGCATTATTATGCACCTTTTTACAACGCTTATTGAAAAGAGCGCTGTAAAAGGTGGCAATATAAGCATATAATGGTGTACCTTTTAAGAGCTTATCTAAAAAGCGCTGTAAAATGTGCACCCAATATATGCATTATATTGCACATTGTACAGACTTATTTGAAAAAGCGTTGTAAAATGTGCACCAATATATGCATTAATAGTGCACATTTACAGAGCTATTGAAAAGCGTTGTAAAAGGTAACCCATTACAGCGCTTTTTTTCAAAAAGCGCTGTAAAAAGGTGCAATTTTTTATTTATTTAAAAACATTATAAATTAAATTTTGTGAAAAAACGATTTTTTTGGTTTTATTATGGCATTTTTTTAGAAAGCGTTGTCTTTTAATTTTTTTTCCAAAATTATTTTCATCAGAATCAGTTCACACAACAACAGAAATACAATATAATGCTTTATACTCAGTGCAATATAATGCATATACAAAATAGAACTATATAACTTAACTTACATATACATATTAGATATTTGTACAACAACACATATTGATATACATATTCAGATACATATATAACTTAACTACATATACATATTAATATTTGTACAACAACACATATTAAGATATTGTGCCCTATTTATATACATATAACTAACTTATCCTACACAGAACAGAACTAGCTACCATATATTCAGTTCCTTGCAGCATGCTATTTCCCAGAAAATCAATAATTTTCATTTCAAGCACATACTGATACCAGTCTTCCTTTTATTCAACTAGATCTTTCTTAGAGTATGTTGGACTGGAATGGTCAAAGTACTGTGCAATATAAAAATTGAACATAAATAAGTTAGAATCAAATATATATACATATATTTATTATGAAAATCAAATAATGGAAAATATCGTACGTTTCTGGGATAATAGTTGATTCCTATCAACAATCTCCTCATTAACCGCAATACATAGTACTTCACAGTCTGATGTTGTTAGTTTGACAAGGGCACTATAAACTAAAACATATAAGTCGAATATTTAAAGTCATATATTTCTAAACCTTTATTAGATCCATGTGGATGTTATTAGACTTTTGCTATTTCGACACTGGTATGCAGCACTCTTTTGAGCTCGAAAAACTTGTAAAGTACTATCCGAATAAATAAATTTTGATTATTATATGCATTACAAACATTATATATTTATATATATATATGTAAGAAATAAAATGAATATTACTTATGTGTCGACCATAGTCTTTATATCGGAGTGATTGTTGTATTGGCCTGCAAGGGATCCAAATAGTATATTAACTTAGAGGTCGCATTGATTGCAATAGCACCCAATGTGCCTACAACAACAAAAATTTGTTGGCAATTTTGTTTACACAACTATAAATAAGATCTCATAAATTAAAAGATATACATAAATAATAATATTAATTAGCGTACCCTGAATTATATGGTGCAAAGAACATTTTATCCTTCTCTATATTTCTAATACCTATCTACAATGCAATTCTTTACATTAACTGGATTCGAGTTTACACCATCGAAAGCTATGCGGAGACAAGAATGAATATCTATTTTGCAATTTGCGCGTGCACACAACCTTCTCATACAAAAACCTTCAATGAAAATTTCAAACTAGAGTAATTACCAATAAATTTAATTAATTACCAATAAATGCAATAAAAGTATTTTCACCTTTATGTACAAGCTGATGACAGTAGCACTCAGCTCCTTTATTGGTTGAGAAGTTCGTAAATGTGCTCCTTTTTCGAGAATCATTCTCATCTCCGAATATAGCTTTATTAATGGTTTTGATGCGTACAATGTCATTGCTGCTTCATATTCCTTTTTACTTGGATGTCAAGACACGCCCCGTATTTAGCAAGCATGGTTGACTTATTTTAGGGCAGCAAGCGACTGATGGTCCCTGATCCAGTTTTTTAGCTACAAATTTGGCACTTTTATTACCCTCCATGTTTTTGAAGTTGCGCCAGCTTTATACCCTCCAATTTTTGAGGTGTTGCCGGCTTTATTTGCTTGTCGGTGGTTTATTTGATGAATAATTGCACCATGAGATTAAATGTTAGTTTATTGAATCTAAAAATGACAACCTTACTTACGAATAAATGTGACAAACTTTTCGGGCGATGTAATTGACTCGTTTATGGGAACTTTTTTCATTCCCTTTAGGCTTTTTGCCAGAATCTAAATATAAATGTGAAATTAAGTTAGGGAGCAGAAAAAATCAGTAATTAAATATAACATATCAATTAAAAACATACATTTCAATTAATTAAATTACCTTATCAAAGGCAACAAGATATGTGGGCCATGCACATAACTACAATTGCCGCCTCAAACTTCATATCTACATCGTTGTCTGGTATAGGCAACGGTGCATTTGGTTCAAAAACAACAATTGGTGATACTGTTGACACGGCCCGCAGGGATCGGTGTGTTGTGCAATACTTCTCTCCGAAGTATTGTAGCAATGTTCTTTTCCGATCCTTCCATGAGTAGGGGAAGGATAAAGTACAGTACACGCAAGGAGTGACACCCTAAATCAAACTGGTTAAAACATAAGTAGGTTAATACATAAGTATAGTTAATACATAGTAATTACATAAGTAAGTATTATTACCTCAAGGAGACTTTTGAGACAATTGTTGCAAACTACGCGTTTTCACTCTCGCATTTGTATTTCAACGTTGGAGCTGATCCGGGGTTGCCTTGTCTTTATTCGTCTTCACCAGAGTGCCACTTTGCTCTGGATAGGAGTTTGGAGCTCTCTAATACTTACTCAATGGATGGATTTTGGCGCTTCTCTTGTGAAAAAATAGCTTTTAGATACGACAATCCTTTCCCCCTCACGCGACCGGAATACTCAGGAACATTAAACACTTTACCAAGAATGTCCCTGCAACTAGCTTTGTTGTCCTCTTGATTTTCCAAACTTTGTTTGATATTCTCCTAAAATACATTAAAAAGATAAGCTCAATATCATTTTTAAAATACAATATAAAATACAATATTAAAAAATATTAAAGTGATAATATTAAAGTGATAAAATACAATATTAAAAAATATTAAAGTGATAATATACTTACACAAAGTTCTATTACTTTTTGAACATTTTCGTTATCAACCACTCCATCCTTATTTACACGAGCTTCCTTCCACAAGATATGACGACCCAACGGTTGATCGGATTGGGTGTCTTGTTGCTATTTGTTAAGATCATAAACAAAATATTAGTTAGAAACTATAGTTTATGATACAAATTCCCTCGTTATATAAAAGTGATGTTTAATTACTTACAAGTTTTTGCTCTAGACGTGCATATCCCATACGTGATTTTTTGTATGGGTGCGTCGGATTTTTTGCCCTCTCGCGATTTGCCTTACTTATATTCTATATAAAAAAAAATAACAATCGTGTAAAAATTTAAAATACGCTATGAATATGAATAATCAAACACAAATGCTAATAAATTAATCACTTACCACAAACGCGGGGTTCGAACGTTTTGATACAAATGCACTCCATTCTTCTTTTGATATATAATGTTTATATATTCTTGGAGCTTCAGCATTTGTATTTCCTTCACTATCTTTTAGATAGAAATTTGAGAGGTGAGATCTAAAACCCCGGTGTATTTTCCCGACAGCTCTGAATACGTAATTCTTTCTCACCTCATCAAGAACAAAAGCAGTCTGCAAGCGAAATAAAGATATAGTTTGAGTAAAGAGTAAAGTATTACAATGGAAAAAATTATAAATTACAAAGGAGTGGATCAAAAAAGTTACTTGTATATCATTCCACAGTATATCTTTCGCATCCTTCAACGCCTTATCTTTCCAATCATCAATGGTAATGGGGATATTCTGACGAACAACAGCCCAAATGCAACTTACAAACATGGAGCTGTTGGGGTCAATTGGTTGACCACTCTCATTCCATCCAACCTAATAAACTCATATAGTAAGTACATGCTTTCAAAAAAGATAAAAAAAATAAACAGCAAACAGAGTATAGTATACCTCAAATTTAATGCCACTGCTCCTTGCTTTTATGACCTTTTGCATTATGGTTGCACCATGTTTGACTTCATTTTCGTAAGTATTAGTGTTGACAACTTCCTCATTTTGACAATCTAAATCTTTGGTGGTATCCATTTATCTACAACAAGTTCAACATGCAGTTCAGTATAACTTCAACAAGCTCAACATGCAGTATTCTAAGTACGTATCAGTATCAGTATAACTTAAACAAGCTCAACATGCATTTGAGTGATAACAAAAAATTAATAACATCAATACCTGAATAGTGAGGGTTCGAAGAAATACGTAATGCGCAGAAATGAGGGTTTGCAGAAATACGATTCGCAGAAATATGGTTCGAAGAAATACGTAATGAGGGTTACGTATTTCAATGAAAAGATATGGTGTGTAATGGGAGAGATGATCGTGGATGGAAATACTATTCGAACAGGTAGAGATTATCGTGGAGATAAGGTTTGTAATGGAAGAGATGATAGGGTTTGCAAAGGAAGAGAACAACGATGAAGAGGAGATGATAGTGAAGTTTACGTAATGAAGAGGAAACTGAAGCGGTTTACTGTTATATATAAAATCCTATTACAGCGCTTTTTTAGAAGCCTTTTACAGCGCTTGTTGGAAAAGTGCTCTAAAAGACCTAAGCCTTTTACAACACTTGTTGGAAAAACGCTCTAAAAGGCCTCCTTATTTTATTTTTAAAAAGGCTCTTTTACAGCGCTTTTTCACATAAGCGCTGTAAAAGACCTCCTTGTTTTCTTATGTTGTATGAATGTTTTTTTTAAAAGCCTTTTACAATGCTTTTTCACATAAGTGCTGTAAAAGACCTCCTTGTTTTCTTATGTTATATGAATGTTTTTTAAAAGCCTTTTACAACACTTTTTCAAATAAGCGCTCTAAAAGGCCTCCTTATTTTATTTTTATAAGGCTCTTTTTCAGTTCAGATCAATTCAGTTCATGTTAATTACTAATTTATATTCAGCTCAGTTCATGTAAATTACTAGTTTATATTCAATTACATGAACTTAGTATAAAACACTCAAATCAAGCTAAATATAAGCAGAAAATAAATTAATCAGAAAATCAAATACATGCCTGCTTATATAAAACAATTAAACATGTTCAAACAATTAAATTACATTAACTCAGTTCATATTACATGGCTTATATAAAACAATTAAACATGTACATTAAGATGCCCTTCTTCTTTTCCTGGTGGGATTCACATTTGTTTGTCCATTTACAATACGAAACGATGGATTAATCCAAATTCCCTCATCATGATCATCTCTAAGGTATAAACCATCATCAGTTGAATCAATTTCATGTGGTTGTTGTGATGTTGCAAATAAAAGATCATTACCAACATCTTCATCATTATTGTTATCATCACTTATTTTATTGGTCGATAGGACAACAGACCATTTATCATTAGAAGGATCAGTGACATAAAACGCTTGTTGAGCTTGCGACGCTAAAATAAAAGGCTCGTCTTTGTATCCCACCCTATTAAAATCGACAAGCAAGAATCCTGACTCATCAATCCGAACGCCATTATTATTATCTACCCACTTGCAACCAAATATGGGAACACGAAACATTGTGTAGTCTAACTCCCATATGCGCTCGATAACCCCAAAATATGATAGATTTGCATATATTGGGTTTTTGTCTTTTGCACTTGAGACATGCATCGCTTCAGCTACGAGAGTGACTCCGCTATTTTGCATAGTGGTCTGATCATCTTGTTCTTTGGTATAAAATGTGTAGCCGTTAATAACATAACCAGTGTAAGAAAAGACATGTAAACTCGGACCATTTGCTAGCCACCTCAATCTCTGTGAAATGATCCGGGGTCTATATCAAACTTTGAATTTATGTGATTTTTTAACCATGTTATAAAACTTCGATTGTGCTCTCGAGTTATCCAATTTTGATTCCTATTCATGTTCAAACGAGATAACTGATCCATGTGTATTGTAACATACGGTTGAACCTCATCATCATTGTGCAGAACATACAATTGTGCCTACTCCCATTCTGTCCTTGAAATAGTCATTAGTCTCCTTCCAATTATCCCTTCTCCTGATATTCTTCCCGAATGATGAGACATGGAAACCCTATGGATTCAGCATTGGACAGATATTCAGTACAAATTTTAGCAGCTTCTTCAACAATGTACCGTTCAACAATACAACCTTCTAGTCGACTTCTACTTTTTACGTACCCTTTTAATATTTTCATATATCGTTCTATCGGATACATCCAACTCATATAAGCTGGCCCACAAAGTTGTGTCTCCTTAACCAGATGAACAGTAAGGTGAACCATTATATCAAAAAATGAGGGTGGGAAATACATTCCAAGTTCACACAAAGGAACAACAA
>PGTU02011916.1:0-16215 GCA_002896215.2 Cicer echinospermum | reverse complement strand
TAATTTAATCCTAGCTACTAAATTCCTTTATTGAATTATTATCGAATTCTCTTTATTATTCTTGCCCTAATGTCTAAGTGACAAAACCCTTAATTCCAAAGTACCCCCTAATTCCTAGTTATTACAGATTTAAATTAAGCACAATACTAGAATATTCTCTACACTTCCTTTGCAAGACAAATTAATCACATCAAAGAGATCCATCTATCCTATACACAAATGATGAATTTATCAAAGCATTCGTAAAGTCCAATTTCTTTCAAAATACGAATCGGTTAAACATTTTAAGCTGAACAAGCAATAAAAAGCATTAAGAACAAATATGAGAAATATAATTAATAAATCTCTATAACTAGAAATTAAATAGAAAAATAAGTTTCCTCTTGTTACATCTCATCCCTAACAAATAAGTTTATACTCATGACAAAGAGATCAAAGTAGAGATTAAAGAAGAATTACAAGAAAGATTCATAAATATTCTTGATAACAAATACCAATTGGTGATAGAAGACGGTCATCTTGAGTTTCTCTGTAGATTACAAGTCTCCAAACTTCACAATAGTTAAAAGATTCATAAAAGTGATATAAAAACGTGTTTTGATGAGTTTCTAATTTGCATCACACTCCTCAGGGCAGGTGTTGCGCTTCACACGCGAATTGACAGATTCATCAGTCGAATGCGCTCCAAGGCGCAGCTTATGCATTTAGGTGCAATTGAAGTCACCAATGCTAAATGCCCCAGGCTCAGCTGTTTGCACTTAGATGACAACTTCTTTGTTTTGATGTTCTCTAATTTTCCTCTTTTGAGTCTGGATTGGATTCTAGTGTTTCATGAACTTGTAACTATGGAATAGATTCATTTGCACTTGTTTGACACAAATTGACATATACAACTCCAATATGGCTGAAATACTCCACATAGATCATTTGATTTCTCACCAAAATTTCAGCACTACACTAAAACATAAAAACAACGTAAACTATGAAAATTTTCTCCGTAATCAAAGGAATAAGAACATAGACTATTTATTAACTCAAAGAACTAGAATCAACAAGATATATAAATTAACTCTTCAAATTAACTAATAATCACAGATAGATAAGACTAAAAACAATGAAAAAATATGCATATGATGAAGAGTCATCACTTAACTATGAGATTAGATAAATTGATTTATTGCTATGATTAGGTATCTTGTAGACTTATAACTTGTTGTTATTTAATACTTGCAATACGTTGCTAGTCTTGTCATTTAATATGTAACACCACAAATTTTATAATAAACTATTTTATTAATGTAATATAATATAATTTTTTTAATATGGGTGTTTTCTATGATGCATTAAGCTGTACATATTAGACCAAAGAGTATAATAAATAATAATTAATAATAATAATATAATAATAATCAATAATAATAATGCATAATAATAATAATATAATAATAATATTAATAGTAATAATAATAATAATATAATAATAATAATGATAATAGTGAATAATAAAATATGACAATGATGATAGTCGTAGTAGTAGTAGTAGTATAAATTCATTTTTCGAGTGTGTTTCTCATAATTTAATTTGACGTACTCATAAAGTGTCAAGTTAAATCGATTGAAGACAAAAGTCAAAAAACAAATATTGTTTGCTCCGTGAATCGTATTCGTGTGCAAAAGCGTCGAAATAAGGTAAAAGAGTTTGATTCATGAGTTATAATATATTGGTGCAATAAAAGGAAAAACCGTATCCCAATGATCCATCCTGGGCTCGCTACGTACGGAAGTAGCCCTTTAAAGAATAAATTAATTATGTACAAATTTAGAAATTTGAGATTAAATATAATAAATAGAATACTTGTAAGGTGTTGATGATTTATTTTTCTTTAACTGTGTGGTATTAATATTATGTATGATATTGAGTGTTGAATGAATTTTATGTATATGTTGATTAAATAGTTTATGTTGATGTGATAATAAAAATATGGATGCATTGGTTGATAATTTTATATCTGATGATGATGATGTATGTAATAATTGTGAGGTTAATAAATGTTGTAATAAGTTTATGTGATGAGAATATTGAAGTAACTTCATAGTCGATGAAATAATGGTAATTTAAATTTGTGTTTGAGATGGACGTCTTAATGGAGTATCATAGGCCCTACGAGGGAAGATTAATAATATTGAGAATTTGTGAAGTGGTGATTATTTTGTCATCAGTGGTAGGGCTTGACAACGCTAGTGATTTTCGAAAAGTACAACTGAATGAGCATGTCGTAGGTCTGCTGTTGAGCCTTATAGGCAAGATTGTTAGCACCTAGAGTATCGGGTGAGAAATTTCAAGTGACTCGAGGTAGCACTCCAAATGTCGCGAAGCCACCATGCGACACACGTTTACCTCGATTGTCGCATATAATGTCTCAGATTGAGTTGACGAAATCTATGACGACCAACACAATTTGAATTGGTTGTCCCACCGAAATTGCATGTGCAAACCAAGGCCGTGACTTCAATCATCTCACTACTCTTTATATATCTAAGTTGTCGTTAGAAATCTTTAAATAATATTTTGAATGATAATAAACATTATTATGGTTGAACTCCCAACTTCCCAAGAGTGAAAAAGATCCCTAAAACAGTAAAAATTGCGTTTTATGGTTGCTGTGTGGCGTCGGGCGCTCCAGGCGCGTTGGGCATAGCAGATGCTGGAAAAAGCGCTTCAGGTGCGCTTTGGCGCGCTCCAAGCGCTCAGCATCTGCTGTCCGGCGTATATTGCATTTGTCTCTCTTTCGAGTCGAATTAGTTTTGATGTCTTCATAAGTGTGTAGCTATGGATCTTAGCTTTTCATTTGCACTTTGGTTTGACTCCAATTGACATCTACAACTCCATATATGGCTGAAATAGATCTACATATGTCATGTTGATTTCTCACCAAAATTCAGCACTGCACTAAAACAAAACACAATGTAAAAATTATGAAAAATTCCTACTTAATTCAATGAAATAAAACACAAAACATTTTATTAACTCAAAAGAACAAATCAACAAAATATATCAAATAAATCCTTAATTTAAGCTAATGATGGAGGATAAATAAGACTAAATATAGTGGGAGAAATAATGCATCGTGATGAAGGAGTCATCACAACCCCAAACTTAATCTTATTGCTTGTCCCAAGCAACAATTAACAGATTTCACATTAAATTTTTCAAAGTTTGCTACTGCAAAACATTCATCATGCTCTATGGTTGTTTGCAAAAAGAACAAAAAGACAACAAGATTCTGGTACAACATTGGCATTCATTCATCAAATTCAACTCTCTCTTCACACAATCTCACCAAATTTCTCTCAACTGTTAAGAAAGGTTGATGAATTTATCGTCAATCCTAAAACATGCATCACGCCACATAGGCTTGAAAAATTCTAGTTAGCAATCACAATGCAGTAACACATACATTTTGGAGGACTTTCGGGTTGTATGGGGCTTTAGGTAAGGGTAGGACATATTAGATAGTAGGGCTTTACCACTTGAGTTAGGCATACATTTCCACCTTATTCATTTCACCATTTTATTCTTCACCTTTTCATTATCGAGTTCTCAAACATGACAAAAGAACCAAGAAGATATATTACAAAGTAACACAAATTGAAATTTTTTATTTTTTATTTTATTATTTATTATTTTTCTTCTTTCTCTTTCCATTTATTTTTCTTCTTTTTTTTATTTTCTTTTCTGAGAATCACCACCCCAAACTTAAAAAGTTTTTATCCATGAGACCTCAAACTTAAGAATTTTATCAGACAATAATTTTTTTCTACCTACCTCAAATAAGGTGATTTAATTAAAGGTCAAGGTTTTGCTCTGTAATGTCGCTATAACCAAAATAATAAGTGAACTCAAAGGGGCTAGCAAACGTAAAATTTTCATCGGGTAGTATAGAAAGCTCAAATGACAATAAAATTGCCTCAATGTATGCATAATTACAAGGATGCAATCAGAATTAGTGCAAGTTCTAGATGGATAACACATGTCTGGATAATCACACAACAAATAATTTAAGTGTTTGGCTCAAAAGCTCACAGCTAGGATAAAAAAAAAGAGTCATGAACAATCAAATAAAAGCCAACAAGCTTCTGAAAAGTTAAAATTGTATTTTTGAAAAAATGATGGCATATTAGCCTTCTACACCATTTAGTAATCAAGAATGCATGCATTAGGAAGACTTGTCGACTTGACAATAACATAATCTAAGAAATGAATTTAACTTGCGAAATTCACAAACAGAATTTTAGATTAAGTGCAAGTCAAGTACAATTGTTTCATCATAGTACACATTTAGGTGAAAGGAAAAAAAAAGAACATAAAGAAAAGAAAGTCACAATACACTGACATAAACAAAGAACGAGAAAACGAAAGAAACAGGGACAGACAACAGAAGGAAAAAAAAGGAATAGAAAACTTACCTCAGTTTTAGTAGTTCAAGGATTCTTGTTTAGATCATCCGCTCCTGTTCCGCTAATGGTCGCCAGTATATACAGGTGACGGGTGCAAATAGATCTCATAAAAACATGCCTCCTGGTGTCTGTTTGAGCGAAGGATGTACTTGCGACCTTAGTTAGTTTTGCTTTTTTGTTGGGTTGCCATTAGGTCCTGCAAAACAAGTATTCATACTCATAGTTCAAATATTTCAAGTTAGAGATAATTAATTTAAGCATGTCCCCTTTAGAAAATAACAACTTAAGTGGCCCTGGGTTAGTCCAAACAAAATTGTACATGATAATAGTGGTATGCATTGAATGGCATTTTAACGAACAGTTGGAGTGCAATACAAATTTCGTGGTCCTTTAAGGTGCAGAAGTGGTTGTGTCATTGTTTTAACAAACAGTTGGAGTGCAGTCATGTTTTGTGGGAATTAAGGTGCAAAAGTGGTTGTGTCATTTTAACAAACAGTTGGGTTGCAGTCATAAAAACACATGAACCAACTCAGATATATGCAACATTAACACCTATTCAATCTCAGAAAATCAACATGCATGTATGAACAATTCCTAAATACTAACATAAATTCAACATGCATGTATGAACAATTGAGGAAACTAGATGCATCAATGAACAAGAAGAGTTGATATTAGAAATTGGGGAAACTTACTTGAGGATGAAAGAATGTTGATAGGAGAGGAAACTTACTTGAGATATTGGAGGAGGGTTTGGAGAGTGATAATGAAAAAAGGAGACTGACCTTTGATGATAATGGAGGAGGTTTGGAATGTGAGAAGACGGTTTAAAATTTAGCCGTGAAAAGCGCTTCAGGCGTGCGGTTACAGTGGCAACACCTGGAAAAAGCGCTTCAGGCGCGCTTGGCGCGTGTTCGGTCATTTGGAGCTGTACAATCGCTTCTCAATGCATCTTTTTGATTCCTTGCTCATACCAAACATCAAAACTAAGATAACTAGAAATTAGAGACTAAAATTGGAACTAAATGGAGTAAAATAAATCTGAAATGCAATAATATAAATACGGTGCAAAGGATATAAAATTGGGTTGCCTCCCAATAAGCGCTTCTTTAAAGTCATTAGCTTGACGGTCTCAAGTATTGTGAAGGTGGTATATATGACAGGAAGAACACATCATCCTTCTCACCAAGAGATACATATTTCAGTGAGGTGGCAATTGCTGAGTGCAGCGATGGCGTATCTTTCTTTTTCTCTACATATTCATCTTCATTCCTTTTCAACCCTCCCGTGTAGTGGGGAAACGGGGGGAGTAAGATGGTGATGCTTCTAACATGGCTAAACCTCTTTCACCTTCGAATCTTTACTTTCTTTAACAACATCTTGGGGTAGGCATAACACTCTTTCTAATGGCATAATGTGTCCTTGATGTTCACATTCTTCATCGACTATCGAATTTAAAAAAAAACATTCAGTTGCACCCTTCTCTTTCGTTTGAATGCTCCATGGCTTTTAAAATATTGAATGTAACTGTTTCCTCATTTACTTAAAGGTTAAGGTGCCCATCTGGTAATCAATCATAGCTCGCCCTGTTGCTAAGAACGGTCTCCCCAAAATCAAAGGAATGTCATTGTCTTCCTCCATGTCTAGTACCACGAAATCCACTGGAAAAATGAACTTATCAACTTTAACCAACACATCTTCCACCACTCCATAGGGGTGTTTCATTGAGCGATCCGCAAATTGTAGCATCAACTGTGTGTCTTTGACTTTTCCAATGCCCAGTTTTTTGTATATGGAAAGGGGCATAAGACTTACACTAGCCCAGATCACACAGAGCCTTCCCAAAAGTTCTATTTCCAATGGCACACGGGATTGAGAAGCTTCCAGTATCGTCAAAAGCATGATTAGGACATCCTGCAAGTAAGTTTCTGAATCTCCTGTAAGTGTCACGGAGAGATTCTCCCTCTTTTTGTTTGTAACTGGAAATCTCTTGCCTTTTTCTAACAAACATAGCTGGGGGAAAGTACTGTTCCAAGAAACTTATCTTCAAGATCAGTCATATGGTGATGCTGTCAGCAAGAAAGGAATGAAGCCACTCCTTTGCATCATCTGTCAATGAAAATGGGAACAATTTCATTCTCTTGCCTTCCTCAGACAAACCATCCACCTTCCCTGTTTCACATAATTCAAAGAAATTTATGATATGTCTATTGGCGTCTTCGTTATGTCTACCGGCAAAATGAATCTCCTTCAACTCTCGGTATAGAGCGGGACTTATTTCAAACTTGTTGACTGTAACCGGTTGGTTATGGATGGGCAATCGAGCACGATTTCTATTCTGATTCCCATACTCTCCAAGAGTACGTTCTGGTAGTGGTGGATCGGCCATCTCAGTAACTATGATGGAATCACCCAAAACCACTTCTTCCACAACTAAATGTCTTTCCCTTTGTCTTCTCCTTTCTCGAGCCGCTTTCGATGTGCCTTTGCTGTTTTTTGGTTTCTGGATCAATGATAAGTTCAGCTGAGGACTGGCTCGTATACAAGGTTAGACATATTGTGAGTAATGAAGAGTTTAAACTAAAGAAAAATAAATAATTAAGTAAAAACAAAACAATTTTAAAACAGAAATATTTTTTTTTGAAATAAAATAAAAGAGAGAAATTTTATTGCAGAGCAAAAACTTTCAATTCAGTAAATAATTAAATTCAATAGTGATATGGCAATCCCCGGCAACGGCGCCAAAAATTGATAGCCTTTCAGCAGTGTACTGAATCGTTGCAAGTAATAATAAAACGGTATTACCGAGTGTCGAACTCAAGGATTGCATTATACTATTGAATTATATTTAGTTACTAAAATTGAACAAAAAGTTCCAAGTTGATCGAAATAATAATTAAAATGACAGCAGTAGTAAAATTGATCTTTTATAAATTGAGAAAAATGTCAGGGATGAGTTTCACTTCGAATCCAACCTTGGTGTCTAATTTGATCCTAGTTATTGAAATTCCTTTATTGAATTATTACTAATTCTCTTTATTATTGTTGCCCTAATGTCTTAGTGACAGAACCATTAATTCCAAAGTAATCCCTAATTCCTTAGTAGATTTAAGATTAGAATTAAGCATTTACCGTATAGAAATTCTCTTGTAAATTATTGCTTGCAACTAATTTAATTGGTTTCATGACCTACACCTATGTCTAGACTACAAAATTCATGAATTTCTCATCTCAAGCATTCGTAAAGTCCACTTCCATTTCAAAATACAAATCGTAGAACATTTAATGTTGATCAAGCAATAAAAGCAATTAAGCACAGAGATGAGAAAAAATAATTCAATAAACTCATTCATATAACTAGAAATCAAATCATAAAAATAAGGTTTCATCTTGTTACACTCATCCCTAACAAATAGGGTTTAGTTACTCATGACAGAAATAAAAGAGATAAAGATTAGAGAAGAATTACAAGAAGGATTCATGAATGATTCTTGATAAAACTGCTCCAATGATGTAGAAACGACCGTCTTTAGTTTCTATGATAGGGTACAAGTCTCCAACTTCCCAGAGTGAAAAAGATCCCTAAAACAGTAAAAAATCTGCGTTTTTTATGGTTGTTGGTACGCGTCGCGCCCCCCAGACGCGGAAAAACATGCTCCAGGCGCGTTTGGGCAGTAGCAGATGCTGGTAAAAGCGCTTCAAGCGCGCTTGGGCGTGCTCAAAGCGCTCAACATCTTCTGTCCGGCGTATAGCATTTGTCTCCTCTTTCGAGTCTGAATTTGGTTTTGATGGATCTTAGCTTTCATTTGCACTGGTTTGACTCCAATTGGACATCTAAAACAAATAAATCCTACTTACACAAAACACAAAACATTTTATTAACTCAAAGAACAAAAATCAACAAAATATATCAAATAATCCTTAATTTAACTAATGATTGAGGAAAATAAGACTAAAAATAGTGGGAAAATATGCATATGATGAAGGGTCATCACTTGACAACCCTAGTGATTTTCGAAAGTACAACTGAATGAGCATGATCGTAGTGGTCTATTGTGAGCCTTTAGGCAAGATTGTTAGACCTTAGAGGTAATTCGGGTGAGAAATTTCTAAGTGACTTCGAGGTAGCACTCCAAATGTCGGAAGCCACCATGCGACACACGTTTACCTCGATTGTCGCATATACATGTCTCAGATTGAGTTGACGAAATCTATGAGGACCGACACAATTTGAATTATGCTGTCCACGAAATTGCATGTTTGCAACCCAAGGCCATGACTTCAATCATCTCCACTACTCTTTTATCATCTAAGTTGTCATTAGAAATCTTTAAATAATATATTGCATGATAATAAATCATATTATTTCAACCTTCTATGGAGAACTACTTTCGGTTGAACATTGAATATGGTCCATTTATGTTATAACAAGTTGAATATTTTTATATTCATTAGTTCATTTACTTATATTTTCTACATTATAAAAGTAGGAATATATTTTTATCATTATCATTAATTTGAAAATAATACCCAAAATTATTTTTGGTAATGACACCTCACGTTTAATGGTTTTATAACTTCTAAAGTTATTCAAGTCATGTTAGTACAATTAATTATAATTAGAAACAAACAGGATTATAAAGTTAACATAAATATATTGTAGATGTAAATTTTGTTGTTGTAAATTTTTATGTACAATCTTATAAATAGGATGTTTATTTAGACAAAAAAATATTTGCGTGACGGACGGTTTACATGTCTTAAATTAGGAAAATTTTAAAATTCATTGAACACATATAAAAGATATTAAAAATTAGATTATATATATTATTGACAATTATTTTCCTGATAACACGGATCTCATTAATATAAATGTTTATTTAGTTACTGAAGCAAGATATGTGTCTCATATAAAATAAATTTTTTATTTTTTTTCTCAAAATCATATGATTTATATTTATCATGATTAATAATATTTATTTAGGAGGATTTTGTAGAACACACTATCAAAAAACCATCTATTATACATCCATTTATGAATTGTTATTATGTCAACGTGTTTAATGTTTACTTTTCGGAGTTAAAGCAAATTAAATTTTTTTACTTAAGTTTACCATAAATTTGTCAATATGATTATGCTTGGGATATCAAATTTGGCATAAGTTTGTACGTTATTATAGGGTAATATTATTATTTGTTAGTAAAAAAAGATGTAAAGATTTGAGAAATCGGTAAACAAATAAAAAACATTTAATATGATAAAGAAAACATAATGGATTGTAAAATATAGAGAATTTTATTTTTCTCTATAAATAAGTTAACATTGTTTTAACATACCATTAACTATAACATATCAACATTGCTTTACTTCCCCAACAAAGCTTGGTTATTAAATGAAAAACTATAATGAAGATGTTCTTGAAGTTTGTAATATTTTTGGTTGCTATTGTGTGTGCTCATATTGGCAATGTACAAGCAAGTTTACCACCTTGTTGTGGAAGACGTTCATTAGAATGTGTGCCAATGATATGTACTAATCCCCCTTGTTGCAAAACCCTACCATCCACCACCAAGTGATAGGAAACACTGAAAGTTTGAACCGAAGTTTTATGTTATTCCAATCAATTTGTATTTCAGAAAAACACATCTCGTATGTATTAGTTACATTAATAAGATTGGTTCATAAGTTATGATTTTTTAATTTTTGCCAATTATATTTTTCTTGTTATCTATTTTTTTTTTCTTTTTTTTGACATCTTGTTTGTTTGATGGATATATATTTGGTTTGGTTGCATTCGTAATTTTTAGGTTTTGTTGGGTTTTAATAATGTATTAATATTGGAATTTTTCTATAAAGATTTAGTTTAGAGTTAACCATTTAGAAATTATGAAGATCTATTAATTTTAACACGGCAACAATACTAGAGTATAATAGGGCCTATTTAACTTTGCTTATCTCATTAAAACTCTTTTAAATGAAAGAGAAGAGTTATCGAATTCTTGAATCACTTCTTTTTTAAAAACTCTATTATAAATTCAACATTTAGATAGCATTTATTTATTGATACAATAGTAATATTTAATAACTGTAACAAATAAAAAAAAAACCACTAAAAATTATAATTTTTTTTTTTCAATATGCACCATCAAATTTGTGAAACTAAAAGGTGAAAATTTCTAAAATTTGGAAAGCACTTTTTCCAAAGCACCATCAATACTCTGAACATAAAAATAAAACATACAAAATATATATATAAATATGTATAGTTTGTTACAAAAATCCAAAAACTTGAAAACAAGTCTTTCAAATCATGTATTATTGTCGTACGATTAGTGTAAGTATCCCAAATTTTATAATATATATTTTCTTAATGTACGATGTACGTGTATATGTGTGTTTGTAGTTAATGAGATATTTTCTTGTATGTTTGATTAATGTTAGGTGTATACATAACTATATTAATTTTATAAAATATATTCTATTTTAATTATATATTTACATATAGTTATCTTGATGTATTACTAATATTGATATTGAGTTACTTATTTTTATCCAGTTGTTATAGTATGAAGATTTTATACATATTTATTTGATTTAGTAATAATATAAATTGATGATGTTATATTTATTTATTTATTTTATTATTTTGATTATTCTATAAAGATGATGTATTTTATGTAATTATTTTGAAAAATGTATAGTAATACTTATAGTTATTATTTTGAATATAAAAGTTTTGGTTAAAATTAGATTTATCTACGTTAAGGATAAATAATATTATGTTATAATGTGTATTTTGGAAAAAAGTTTTCCAGAAAAATAAAATAAATTATTTATTTATTAAGGGCATTTAGAAATACTAGTGGACCCAGACGGCTGTTTACACCCTTATTTTCTACTTCTGCATATTAATTTGGGCTATTACTAGTTGAACTCTTCCTTCCTACATCTGTTAAGTTACTCATTACACCACTATTTCTACCTCAGACTTGACTACCTTGTGTTGGGCCTAACAGCTTTATTTTTGTACTTGGACATTGCTATCTGCACCCTTTTTAGGCAATTAAAAAAAATATATATATAAAAATATCAGTGTAATGACAGTCAAATTGCAGCAAACCTTCTAATGCTCAATTGCGTAAAATATATAAAAATATTAGTGAAGTTGACGTCATACCCTTCTGGTGCTCCGATGAGTCGGTGAGACTTTTTCTGCAGTTTTTCTTGTTGTTTTGACTCCAATTTTGCTCCTACAAATGTTATTAATTATTAACATTTTATTTTTATGCTAAGCATAATTTATTGTCTCGACAATTTTGTGATTTCATGAGTATTAATACATTGTGAGATGATCGTATTTCCCAATGATTCATTTGGGCTCGCTACATATGGCAGTTGTCATTCGAATGATAAATTAATTAATGTGCAAATATGAAAATGTGAGATTAAAATATAGAATATAAATATTGTAAGGTGTGGATTAATTTTATTTCTTTAAATGTGTGGTATTTGATATATTATTGTGATATTGAGTATCGAATTAATTTTATGTATATGTTTGATTAGATGAATTTTGTGATGTATAATAAATGATGGATACGTTATGATAATTTTATATGATGATGATTATGTATGATTAACAATTGTGATTTTATAAATTTGTGATAAGTTTATGTGATGAGTTATGGAATGATGATAGGATGCTATAAATTTGTGATGAATTTATGGAATGATGGTGATGTGTGATTTATGATAGTGATGTTATAAATTTGTATTCAAAATAATGACGTATCCCCATCATTAATGAAATAATGGTGATTCCAAATTATGTTTTGAGATGAAGGTCGTAATGGAGTATCATAGGCCAAAGATTGGAGAAAATAATATTGAGAGTTTTTGAAGTGGATATTATTTTGTCATCATATAGGTAGGGTCTGACAAGCTTAGTGATTCTGGGGAAATATATATTGAGCCTGATTGTGGCGGTCTGCTGTTGAGCCTTAAGGGCAAGATTGTTATACCTGGAGGTATTCGGTTGAGATTTCCTAGTTGACTTGGAGGTAGCACTCCAAATATCGGGAGCTTACCATACAACACACGTTTACCTCGATTGTCGCATATATATGTCTCGAGTTGAGTTGAAGGAATCTATGAGGATAGAGCCAATTAGAATTTTCCGTACACCGGAGATGGTGACAACGTATCAGCATCCTAACCAAATACTTCAGAGTTAGTATGGTACCACATTGTGAAGTAGAGTATAAGCTCGTGCGTAGCATTGCATTTTCTTGTAATTGTTCTACTGTGATTAATAGCTATTGTGTGCGATAATAATTTCTCTTACATGATTTGATGTTATAGTGAAATTTATTGTTTTTCCTTAAGTGGTTTTGACTTTATAATGTGATGTTTTTCCTTGAGGAATGTTTGTGTAATGTACAGTTTATTTATGTTTTACTGTGTGTCTTCTTACTTATATTAAACTATTAATATAATTTCAAAGCTCACATCCTTTGTTGTTTGGTTTGACTAGCTTGGTCATGCGTTTGCAAAATCGCAGTTATTACATTTAATGAGTCTTATGTTCAAGTTGGGAGAAATCTCACTCTGATAGGTGATACAAGGATAAGAAGTTGTAAAATGTATTTTAACTTTTATCTTTTTATTAGAAATGACTCTTTGTATGAAAATCTTATAAGTACTAGTAAGTTTCGAATTAATTAAGAAATTTTAGTTAAATCAAGTTTATGGAGATTGTACATTTTTATAAAGAGGAAAAAGTTTAAAGTGTTCTTTTTAAATATTAGAAAATATGATACCTCAAAATTAATTATAAAAGTTTTATTTCTTTGAAAACATATCTTCTTTGTCGCGCCACTAATGTACCAAAAACAAAAATTCTACTCTAAATCTATTATATATATATTTAAAACAGACTTCACTGCCAACCTCAAACTATTTCTTCCAAATATGCAAACATTTCTCACTTCATCAAAAAAGATGATGTGTACGTCTTCATAGAGAGTCTACTCAATTTCTAAATAGTTTTTCCATAATTATATACACCATCCACTATTTATATTATATCTCCTATTTAATATTATTTCATAACATCTACTCAAAATTTCTAAATCAATTCCACATTATTATTTCATAACGTCACATTATTATTTCATAACATTCATAACATTTTTCACATTAGTTCTACTTATTACTCAATACGTTTGTTTTATGTCGGTATAAATCAACTTTACATTTTCGCCTCTATCTGTCATATACTATATTATTTTTTCTCCTGGATTAATCTAACTCACATTTTTGCTTTTACATATATATCTGAGAGAGTCATCAGAAAAAAATGTGAAAATTGCAAAGAAGGAGAAAAAGTTTTTACTACTGGCTTTGATGGTCCGAGGAGATTTTATTAATAGCGCTTTCCGCTAACATGGCTTGTAAAATGATTTATTTATGCCTTTTCTTGCATTGTTATCAGAGGCCAAAAAAATATCTATCAATTTCAACACCGAGTTTAATAGACTTCTTTTAACTTAACAATTGTTTTTTTACTATTATGGACCAAAGAAAAGTTGTTGGCACTGTCTAAACTTCTACGTTTAAGAATTTTTTTCGTTTAAGTTTATCTATTAAGGTAGTTATATATGAAGTGTCTTATATACTAAATAAGAATATATTTTTTATAGATATTTAACTCAAATTTAATATAATTACTTATTATTTTTAAATATTCAATACGTGTTTGACTTCCTAGAGAGTTTCTCTACTAAGTTTCTAAATAGTTTTTCCACAAATTCTATACATCATCCAATATCTTATACATATCTCTTATTTATATATTATTCTCGAAATCTATTCAAAATTTATAAATTAATTTCACATTATGATTTCATAACGTCACATTATTATTTCATAATGTTTGCCCAATATTTTTCACATTACCACATTATTATGGATTGAGGGTACATATAAAATTTCATCGAACTTCTCTCTAAATTAGAGTACGTATGTCTCTCTTGCTTGCTTATCCTAAAATTATTTTGGACTATTTATACGCGCCTCTTATTGTTGGGTACTTCTTGTACACCCTTAACCTCAAAATAATATATATAGTAATTTATATTATTTTACTAAAATTTGCAGGGGACAAATAAAAATTTGTTTCTAAGAAAATAAAAACTTTATTTTTAATTTAAGATAATCACATTTCTCAAAATATAAAAGGAACACTCTAACTTTTTACTCTATAAAGTAGTATAATCTCAATAAGCTTTGATTAAGTTAAATTACTTGATTTAATTCTAAAAACTTACTAGTACTTATAAGTTTTTCATACAAAAGTAGTTTCAAATTAAATAAGTAAAACCAAATTACAAACTCTTATTCCCGGTATAACTATCAGAGGTAGGTTATTCCAAACTTGAACTTCAAAACTCTTAACCTTTAACAACGGCGATTTGCAAACGCATGACCAAACCAGTCAAACTAAACAATGAAGGAGGTGAGTTTTTGAATCATGTTAATACTATAATATAAGTAAGAAGAATATGCAAACAATCATAATAGACCGTATCATAATCACATTACGATATATCAAAATATTAATACATTGTATATGGTTAGGAGCTTGATACTATGCCACCATCCCGGTGGGCGACAATTCAAATTGTATCCGTATAGATCCCCTCACCTAAACCCAGACACATATACGCGAAAGTCGAGATAAACGTGTGTTGCATGGTTGCTCCTGACATTTGGAGTGCTACCTTCCAAGTCACTACGGGAATTTCCCTGTAACACCCCGTTTTTCTAAGCGAGGGTGTATTTTTTTTTTTCAAAAAGAATTAAAAATAAAAACAGAGAATTAAATAAGGTAAAATACATTGGATAAATATTTAAGTCGTAACACAACGACGATTAAGTCAACAGAATTTACAAGCAGCGAAATAGTTTTTGAAATACGTATTTACATCCAAAGTATAACCCATTACACGTCAAAAGTATTAGGTTCTCCACGCGCCCCGTGAGATCCTCTAACATAGTTTTTGTGCGCAGTCAAGCGTTCCATTCCATTCCCGTCCGTAGGCTACGAACCGTCAGGATCGTCCTGACTCTCTAGAGTCAGGACATTAGGGTATAAGGGGTCTTCCAATAAAATAAATACAATACAAAAGAAAGACATATGATCCCTCTATGTCAACTAATTGATCCATACGACAACTTTAAACACCCTGAGTTGACATGAGATTTCCTTCCCTTCATAGCTGAGTCAATCCCATCTCCATTCCCGTCCGTAGGGTACGAACCGGTATCGTCTGACTCTCATCAGAAGTACAATATTAGTATAGGTATAGTCTTCCATTTTAAAATAAATACAATACAAAAGAAAGACATATGATCCCTCTATGTCCAACTAATCTGATCATTTTACAAGACAACTAAACACCCTGAGTGATCTCCACGCGCCCCGTGAGATCCTCCTAACATAGCTGCAGTCAAGCGTTCCCATCTCCATTCCCGTCCGTAGGGTACGAACCGGTAGGATCGTCCTGACTCTCATCTGAGGGCAAAGCCCAGATTTCCACAATAATTGTAAAGGTCACCAACCGAAATTAACAGTTAACACATAACATTTAAGTTTTTAAATGCACAAAATAACCTTTCACTAAGCATGCACCTTGAAAGGATTTTCCATATGCTAAAAGTTCATATAACACATGCCAAATAACAATGAAAACAAA
>PGTU02011913.1:0-38998 GCA_002896215.2 Cicer echinospermum | reverse complement strand
GACAAAATGGTAATGTTATGTAGACTGCAGAAACAAGACTGCCTTTAGACGTCAACATGGAGGAATGCTTGCAGCCTCCTTCGTTCTTGGTTACTTTTACTAATGTTTTTCATCGGGTTAGTTAAAACTAAGTTATTTGTATAGAAATTCTCAACACACACCTTATGCCTATTAGCGAACATATAGAGGGTGATATGAGTGGTCGTGTACTTCCATGTAAACTCCTGGATAGTTGTTTGTCAATTGTCAGTTTTATTTTTCCCTTTTGTGATCTATCATCCAAGTATTCAACCATAACTGACATATTGTTGGGAATCTTACTTGAAAAATGAATTTATTTGCATACTAGAAGACACATGTTTATTACTATCATATGCTAAAGGTTGGAGGATTATTTCCAAGTAGTTATAGTTTATGTCTTACTTTTTCTTCCCTCAATTTCTTGAAGCTTGCAGAGGTTTTCGCTAGGGATGGGGTGTCGTTTTCAAATACTTGTGAAAATCTTCTCCCTCGACCTTGGATAATTGATGACCTTGATACTTTAAAATTAAAATGGAGCAACAAGTCCTTGAAGAAGGTAACTCTCATATGGTGGAAGAAATATACAATTCTTTTGATTCAATTTATGCTTCTGACATATTTTGTCCAAGGGCAGTTTCATAATCAGTTTTTTTATAATGCAGGTTATCATATTTGTTGATAACTCTGGTGGATATATTATTTGGGTATTTTTCCATTTGCAAGGGACCTCCTTCGGCGTGGGAGTTAGGTTTCAACGCTTTTATTTATTTCTCTGTCAACTGTGTTTTCTGGTCTGGAAATTTGAATCTCATTGCCATAACAAAGTTACATGTTCTTTTGTTGAAGTGTTCACGACTTAACATGGACATATAGTATTAAATCAAGTGTCGAAAGGTCAAATTAAAGTTAACAAATATAGCTTTGTATACATGTTTAACAAGTTTATCTTTATTGAATGTATATCAAGTTGAATCCAACTGCCCACAATATAGTTTGTATATACATGTTTTAACAAATATAAATATGTTGGTAATACGTCTTTCTTTTCCACCAATAAATTGTATCACTTTCTTTTTTTTTGTATTAATTTTTACAAATAAATTTACAACAATTCACACTTATTTTTTCAGCCTATAATTACAATTAAAACTTATCATCTCATCACTTTCATCATCAGCTGAACTCACTACTACATTATCCTTTTTTGTTATCGTATATTGATCTTTACATGTCATTTGGTTGTTGGCACTTAACATTTGGATTTCATTTATACTCAACTCGCTGTCTATATCATCCTTCAATTTCATTTTACAAACTGATAATTTTCTTTTCTTTAATTTATCAGAATTCTATATGACAAAATGGGAAATGTATGTAGACTCAGCTACATTTGGATTTCAATTCATACTCACTCTCTGTCATATATATCCTTCCATTTTCATTTTACAAACTGATAATTTTTCTTTCTTTTAATTTATCAGAATTCCATAAACAAAAATGGGATGTTATGTAGACTGCAGAACAAGACTGCCTTAGACGTCAACATGGAGGAATGCTTGCAAGCCACCTTCGTTCTTGGTTAGTTTCACTGATGTTTTTCATCAGGTAGTTAAAACTAAGTTATTTCTATACAAATTCTCAACACACACCTTATGGCACTATTAGCGAACATATAAGAGGAGGGAGATATGAGTGGTCGGTTTGTACTTCAGTGTAAAATTCCTCTGGATAGTTGTGTTGTCATTTTCGTATGTTATATTTTCCCTTTTGTGATCTATCATCCAAGTATTTCAACCATAGCTAACATATTCTTTGGGAATCTACCTGAAAAATGAATTTACTTGCATAGAAGACACATGTTTATTACAATCCACATGCTAAAGGTTGGAGGATTATTTCCAAGTAGTTATAGTTTACCCTGTCTTACTTTTTTCTTACCCACACTTCAATTTCTTTTAAGGCTTGCAGAGGATTTTTCGCTAGGGATGGTGGTGTCGTTTCAACTACTTGTGAAAATCTTCTCCCTCGACTTAGGATATTTGATGACGTGATACTTTTAAAATTAAAAATGGAGCAACAAGTCCTGGAAGAAGGTAAGTCTTCATATGTGGAAGAAATATACATTCTGTTGATTCAATTTAGGCTTCTGACATATTTTGTCCAAGGGCAGTTCCATAGTCAGTTTTCTTTATCGTTGCATGTTATCATATTTGTTGATAACTCTGGTTGGAGATATTATTTATGCGGTATTTTCCATTTGCAAGGAGCTCTTTTCGTCATTAGTTGAGACGCACTACTACATATTTATTAATGCCTCCATAGTTACTCACAACGGTAACAACTTCTTACCATTAAAAATATACCCTAAAATTGTATACCGCTCCATGGTAGTCCAAAGTTCTTTAACGGGTCATTAATTATAACTAAAATTTATTGAAACATTTTATGTTTTTATTTCGATGCATACCACATATTTAATCAAATTAATATTATGTAAATAGGAGCTTAATATAAGGTGAAAACAAATTGACCACTCTCATTAGTTGCCTTTGGTTCACTTATTTTAGATAGAATCCAATCAAAATATAAATTTTGTATGTCTTCTCTTCCTTGTATGTTCTTCACTCTATCCCTTTTGTTTTATTTATTTATGTTCTTTACTTAATTAACTATATATTAAATTAATTGGTACCATAATCATTGACTCATTAATATTATCAAGCCTAAATAAATTAAATTATTAATTAATAATTAATTAAAGTATAACTTTAAGACTAAATAGGTGATATTTATAGTGTCTATCGGTTTAATATTTACATTTTATAATTAAATAAATACGATTCATATTATTTTGTCAATTGTTTTTATAACTCGAATATCGTGGAAATTTTTTTAAATTAAAATTTTAAAATTGATGAATTTGATCATTTTAATCATTAATCTTTCTAGAAATTGTGAATTTTTTAGTTTAAATCGATATATGTTTAATTTTATTTACAAACTTCAAACTATTATTATTTATATTATTATATTAATAGAGTAATCGTATCATAATCTTTAAACTATTTAATTATTAAATAAAAAAATCAAAATTTAAATTTTTAGTTTCAAAAATGAAATCCAAAAATTTATAGCAAGTCAGTTATAAATATTAATTGTAAATCAATCTATAACAATATATCAAATACAATTAATATCTTTACTTGTATTGTGGAATTTTTATAATTAACATACATCAAATACATTTATAAGCTAACTAAAAAAGCATTTTATGTATCGTGGAATTTTTTTTGGTAATTTTGATTTTTTTAAATCAGATATTGAATTTTTAATTTACAAATATTAAACTATTATTATATATTAATAGTATAATTAGAATTTATTAATATTTAACTATTTATTTATTTGGTGTCACTTTTAACAATATAATATCGGATATAAATACATTTTTAATTTACAAACATTAAAAAAATTATTATTATTATTATTTTATTATTATTAGTTATTATTATTATTTATTATATTATTAATTATTGATTATTATTACTACTAATAGAGTAATCATTAATATTAATCTTTAACTATTAATTATAAATAATAAAAAAAGTCAAATTTAAAATTGTAATTTTAAAACGTAAATTCAAATTTATATACAATTCGTGTTACAAATATTTAAGTGTCAAGTCAGTTAAACTATACATTCCAAATAGAATTAATTGCAATAGCCTTTTTCTCTATTATGTCTTTACTTGATAGACTATTATTAAATTATTTTTTAGCACACACATTATAACACATATAAATATTGTCAAGTCAAAATAAATTAGAAAATTATTATTAATAATTAAGTAAAATTTAACTAAATTGTGTTATCGTGTTTAATATTTTACATTTTATAATTTAAGCTTAAATAAGATATATTTATGTATCGTGGAATTTTTAATTCTGAATTTATTTTTAAATCAGATATATATGCAATTTTAATTTACAAACATTCAAACTATTATTATATTAATAGAGTATTATAATTATTAATTTTTAACTATTTATTAATTGGTTGTCACTTTTTAACAAATTTAAAATTGGATATATTACAATTTTATTATAAACATTCAAACTATTATTATTATTATTATTAGCTAAATTACATTGTGGTCCTTTCACTTAATCTCAGGTAACGTTTAGTCCTTTATCTTTTTTTTCTCCCGGTTTAGTCCTTTATTCCTAACAATATCAAATAAGTATGAAAATATGAGTTTATTGAAGATTTGTGTTACGAATGATGAATTTGTATCTATATTGAGAATATAATTTAATTTTATGAGTTTTGATTGAATTTTTTTTTGAATTTTTGCTATAAAAAAGGATTAACATTGTTGAAATTTTAAAACATAAAATATCAAATGTTCACTAAAATTAAAATAAAGGACCAAGTCGGAAAAAAAAAAAGATAAGGACTAAAACGTTACCTGAGATTAAGTTTAAAGGACCACAATGTAATTAGCCTTTATTATTATATTATTGATTAATTAATTATTATTATTATTTATTTTATTATTTGTTATTATTATTATTATTATTCATTATTATTATATTATTATATTATTAATAGAGTAATCATTTCTTTAATCTTTAACTATTTAACAAAAAAAAATCAAAATTTAGATTTTTAGTTTCAAAAATGAAATCCAAAATTTATAACAATTCGGTTACCAAATATTAATTGTCAATCAATCATAATATAAATCAAATACAATTAATGGCAAATGTCTTTTGTTTTCTGTATTTATGTTCTTTAACTTGATTAACTATATATTAAATTTAAATTTTTAAAAATATATTGACCATATTAATATATTCACATTGAAATAAATTAAAAATTATTATTAATAATTAAATAAAAATTTAACTATATTGTTCTTATCGATTTAATATTGTTTATGTTTATTTGAATTTTTTTAAAATTTTTATTTTGTTTTTAAAATCAGGTATCATGCAATTTTAATTTACATAAATTAAAACTATTATTTAATATTAATAGAAGAGTTATAATTATTAACTTTAACTATTTATTTAATGATGTCACTTTTACAAATTAATCAATCGATACTTGTGAGCTCCAGTTTCTTTAACAAAAAAAATTTCCAATTTTAATTTTTGTTTCAAAATTAAAATTTAATTTTCAAATACCGAAATCCAAAATTTATAACAATTCTTAGTTACAAAATTAATATCAAACATTTATAACTATACATCAAATACAATAATTCAAAATGAATAACTTTAATTTCATGTCATTAACACATAAAACAACAATTAATTTAATAAATTTTAGAGAAAATATAAATTGACCAAAATTCATAATACAAATATTTTTATACTATATATATTCATCAATATCCAAAACTAGAATAAATCAAAAACAAAAGTACCTCACATTTCTAAAATACATACTTTGCGAAACAATTTCAGATGGACCAATACTTTTCTTGAACATCTTAATCATCAACTCGATAATTGGAGTATCAGAGTTCGAATTGTTCGTATGTGTATTGTCTACACTACACAAAGTGAGAATGAATCAATATCTTTTGTACATGATTTTGTTGGATGAAAAGGTATACAATCACAATTATTGTAGATTTACATTTTTATTGCATATATATAAATATTATATATATATATCAAAATTTATTTTCACATTTTTTGTTATTGAAAACAAAAGGTATTTAATTTTTTACAATGATCACCTCTAACATTATATTACTTTAACTCACAGAAAACACACTTGCATGCAACAATCAAGAAAGAACTTCTCCCGACTTTCAAAAACATGATACAAGAATTAATATATACAGCATAACAAATCTGAAAATTTCACCTGGCAAATGATTCTTACAGACCTGTCGGAACAAAAAAGGCATTGTTTTTTACCACAACTATTGTAAAAAAATCCAGGACCCACAATTTACCATTCAAAAACATTACTATGATTTACTTCCTTAAATCATTACCCCAAAAGATTGAGAAAATTAAAGTCAATTTAACGCGGTAATAATTCTTTCCAACAGATTTTAATTTCTTAAAATATCAAATATATATTATTTCGTACTAACCAATTTTTTATTGCAGACACTATTGGAACACTGCATGCTGTTGACATGAAGAAGCAAGTTTATGTGGTGACAAGCCTACAAAAATACTCAACTAGAAATCAAGATGCATGGTAATAATTTTAATATAAAATACAAAACAATTTAAATTCAAACCTACTAACAATATTAATTTCATTGCTAAATAACATTTTAACATATTATTTATTTTTTGCTTTAATTTTTTAGGGGCGAAACTATCAAAGTCACTTTATGGAGGAACATAGGTTTGCTGATTTCAAAACTTATTTGTCCATCACAAGCTACATGATGGTCCTAAGGTTGTTGCAATAACATCAACAACGGTTAAAAAATTTAGAGGTCTCAACATTAATATTAATTTCATTTTTTTACACAATATTCTAATAAATTTCCTATTTTTTATACTGTACCTATTAATGCACATTCACTTCTTTATTGTAATTACAGATGACTACTCAATCAACTCAACTTCAACAACAAGGGTTTATATTAACCTAGACATACCTGAATTCAATATGCTTTCAGAAAGTCTACCATTTACATCTTTTTGTCTTCTTTCTTTTCACTTATTCTCTATTTTCAATATCATTCTATAACACTACATTAACATCAATAAAAAAAATTACAAAAACAATTTTAAAAACATTATATTTTTTACGGTGATTCCAGTTAAAGTCAAGAAGATGAAGTTAGAGAAATACCACCTCAATTATTTTTCCCACAATACACCGGAGAAAAGAATGATCAGGAATCGAACAACATTAAAACATATAATGGCCATGAAAAGGGAATCCAATGTTCAGGTGCACTTACTTACTTAACACCACATATATAAATACAATCACATTATTTTAATCAAATTAAACTTTTTAGACCAAATTGAGAGATTATATACATTAAAATTTATATTTCTATTGGATTTTCATATAATGTATATAATATCAACAATTTACATAAAAATGTACATTTCTATTGATTTTTCATATAATTTATATAATACCTACAATTTATATATAATTTTTCAAAATACAGGAAAGAGTATTCACAATCTGTGCAACTTATTGGAAGTTTATAAATAATTTAAATGTTTAATTTTGGGCCAAGTTAAGTGGTTCCACATTGGTACCCATATAAATAACTTTGTGTGTAATGTTTTATAGACTAATGCCATTTTTTACACACTAATGAAAATCAGTAAATAACACTCTTTATATAATATCAACAATTTACATAAAAATGTACATTTCTATTGATTTTTCATATAATTTATATAATACCTACAATTTATATATAATTTTTCAAAAATACAGGAAAGAGTATTCACAATCTGTGCAACTTATTGGAAGTTATAAATAATTCAAATGTTAATTTTGGGCCAAGTTAAGTGGTTCCACATTGTACCCATATAAATAACTTTGTGTGTAATGTTTTATAGACTAATGCCATTTTTACACACTAATGAAAAATCAGTAAATAACACTCTTCTATAATCTCTCTCTTTTCTCCATCATCTTCTCAAACCACAATTTCAATTATCAATTTTCACCATTGATTCACCCTCAATTCTTGATAGTGTTCCAACATCTGGCATCAAGAGCAAGGTTCAAATCCAATTCCGCTGCAAATCATGTCCGTTTCCAATGACAAAAATCCCTACCAACCTTTCGATTCTTGATTCGAAGAATTATGACAAATGGCACAAACAAATGAAAGTTTTGTTTGGATATCAAGATGTTATGATATGATTTACCGATGGCATTACACCTCTTGGTAAAGAGGCTACAGCAGATCAAGAAGCGAAATTCAAGGAAGATAAGAAGAAAGATTACAAGGCTCTTTTCTTGATCCATTCTTGCGTCGATAGTGACAATTTCCGAAAAAGTTGGCCGATTGCGACTCGGCGAAGACAACTTGGAGTATTCTTGAGAAAGCATATGCTGGAGCGGATAAGGCGAAGGTGGTGAGGTACAAACTCATAAGCGGCAGTTTGAGTTACTTCAAATGGAAGACAAGGAAACGATTAACGATTACGTGACACGTGTGACACGTTTGGGGAATCAAATGAAGTCGTGTGGTGAAGCCGTTTCCGAATAGAATTTTTGTTGTCGAAGTATTGCATTCTTTAACACCAAGATTCGATAATATTGTGGTGGCGATTGAGGGAATCGAAGGATCTCAAGACGATGACGAAAGATGAACTTCAAAGTTCATTGGAAGCTCATGAACAAAGGATGGACGAAAGTGGAAACGATAAAGCCAAAGCGGAAGTTGCTTTACAAGCCCGTTTCAACGAGAAGAATAAGAAATCGAAAGGGAAATGGCCTTCTAGAGGAAAGAAGAATTTCCAGAATTTTGATGGAAAAGAGTCACAAAATTCAAGGAAAGGTGATGGCAGTTCCAAAGGTGGTGGTCAAGACAACTACAAGCCATTCGACAAAAGCACCAAGAAGTGTTACAATTGTCAAAAGCTTTGGGAGAAGCTGTTGCTACAACCGCCTATGTGTTGAATAGGTGTCCTACAAAGAAGTTGGAAAAAGGTGACTCCAGAAGAGGTATGGTCTGGATTCAAAACCGAATTTGAGTCATTTGCGCGTTTTCGGTTCGGTAGCATTTCGACATATTCCGGGACAACTTCGAAAGAAGCTTGATGACAAGAGTGAAATATTGTTGCTTGTCGGATATCTTCCTACCGGAGGCTACAAGTTGTTTGATGTGAGTAGCAAGAAGATCGTAATTAGTCGAGATGTGATCGTGGATGAGATACAGCAGTTCGACAGCAGAAAAATTGCCATAATAGCTCAGAAAATCGATTTGCCAATCGATTTACCAATCGATTTGGGTCGAAATCCTGGAGCTACTGGCGAAGCACCAATCGATTTGCCAATCGATTTGGGTCGAAATCCTGGAGCTACTGGAGAAGTGTCAATTGATTCACCAATCAATTTTCTGCAGAAAAATCAGTCTGGGGGAGGTGGAAATCGATTTCCCAATCGATTGTCAGTAGGAAAATCAGCATTCTGGAGCCTCTAGAGAGCTGGAAAACGATTTGCCAATCGATTTTCTGCAGGAAAATCTGAATTTTCAGCCTGCTGAAGGTGCTGTACAGCAACCTTTTAGAATTGAAAGAGGTGAATCAAGTAGACTATCAACAAGGCGAAGAGGATTGCCTCAAAGACTCCGTGATTGTGAATTGTTCCAAGATAATGAGATCAACAATGAGGGTGATCTTATTCACTTCGCTCTAATGGCCGAATCCGAACCGGTGAATACGGAGGAGGCATTAAGCGATCCAAAGTGGGTGTGTGCGATGAAGGAAGAGCTGGAATCAATTGAAAGGAACAATACATGGATATTGGTTGATTTACCGAAAGGCAAAAAGGCTATTGGTGTGAAATGGGTCTACAAAGTGAAAGCGAATCCGAAAGGTGAAATAATCAAGCATAAAGCTCGATTAGTTGCAAAGGGATTTCTGCAAAAGGAAGGGATAGATTTTTAGGAGGTATTCGCACCGGTAGCAAGACATGAAACCATCCAGTTAGTTGTTGCGATAGCTAATAACAACAGTTGGCCGTTATATCAAATGGACGTCAAATCAGCATTTTTGAATGGTCCCACTTGATGAGGAGGTCTATGTTGGGACAGCCACCTAGTTTTGTGATTAAAAATCAAGAGGCAAGGGTCTACAAGTAGAGTTCTCTTATAGACAAGAGCCAGAGCTTGGAACAAACGCATAGAGTTCTCTTATAGACATTGGTTTCAAGAAGTGTGTATCCAAACATGGTGTTTATGTGAAGACGGATGCAAGCGAAGGAGTAATCATACTTTGTCTTTATGTGGACGATTTATTGATTACGGGCAGCTGTGAAAGTTACATTTCAAAGTTCAAAGAAGAGCTTATGAGGGAGTTTGAAATGACTGATCTTGGCATAATGAAATACTTTTTAGGCATAGAATTCCAAAAGACAAAGTTGGGACTGCTCATTCATCAAAAGAGGTATGCAATGGAGATCTTGAAGAGGTGTGATATGGAGCATTGCAATGCTGCCACAACACCAGCCGAGGAACGTTTACAGTTGTCCAAGAGTGAAGATAAGCAAGATGTGGATTCTACTCAATACTGGAGATTGGTAGGATCATTGAGTTACTTGTGCAATACGCGGCCAGATTTAGCATTTAGTGTCGGTATTGCAAGTAGGTTCATGGAGAGGCCAAATGTATCACACTTGGCAGCAGTTAAGAGGATACTTAGATATGTGAAAGGTACTCTTGGCTGTGGAATTTTATTTCCTGCAAGTGACATGGACAAAAGTTGCGAATTAATTGGATACACCGACTCCAATTGGTGCGGAGATAAGGATGATCGGAAATCAACGGCCGGTTATGTTTTTATGTTCGGAGGGTGATGACTCTTCATCATATGCATATTTTCCCACTGTTTTAGTCTTATTTATCCTCAATCATCAGTTAAATTAAGGATTTATTTGATACATTTTGTTGATTTTTTGTTCTTTGAGTTAATAAAATGTTTTTTGTTTTATTTCGTTGATTAAGTAGGAATTTGTCGTAATTTTTACATTGCGTTTTGTTTTAGTGCAGTGCTGAATTTTGGTGAAAAAATCAACATGATATATGTGGAGTATTTCAGCCATATCTGGAGTTTTAGATGTCCCATTAGTGTCACTCCAAGTTCTAATGAAAGCTAAGATCCATATCTACAACTTTCATGAAGACACCGGGACCAAATTCAGACGCAAAAGAGACCACCTATAAGGTAGATCAGCTAACGGAGATCTACATTGCTGAAATTGTGAGGTTACACGGGGTACCATCGAGTATTGTATCAGACCGTGATCGGAAGTTCACATCACATTTTTGGGGAGCATTACACGAAGCTTTGGGAACGAAGCTACGGTTGAGTTCAGCTTACCATCCACAAACGGACGGACAGACTGAAAGGACGAATCAGTCCTTGGAAGATCTGTTGAGAGCATGTGTATTAGATGATAGAGGAAGTTGGGACGATGTGCTTCCGTTGATTGAGTTCACCTACAACAATAGCTTCCACGCAAGTATTGGAATGGCTCCATATGAGGCCTTATATGGGCGCAAGTGTCAAACGCCCTTGTGTCGGTATAAGGACGGTGAAAATATGATTGTCGGACCAGAGATGGTGCAATAGACCACAGCTAAGGTAAGGAAGATCAAGGAGAAAATGAAGACTTCACAAGATCGTCAGAAGAGTTACGCGGACAAGCGTCGCAGACTTTTGGAATTCGAACAGGGTGACCATGTATTTCTGAGAGTCACACCTACTACTAGAGTAGGTATAGCCTTGAAATCGAAGAAGTTGACTCCGAAATTCATTGGACCGTATCAGATTTCTGCACGAGTTGGGCCGGTTGCTTATCGGATTGCGTTACCTCCGATACTGTCCAATATTCATGACGTGTTTCATGGGTCACAGTTGAGGAAAATATCTTGCAGATCCATCTCATGTGATCGAACCAGACACAATCCAGCTAAAGGATAACCTGTCGTTCGAAGTACCACCTGTGAGAATTGATGACCGGAAGATCAAGCGATTGAGGACCAAGGATGTTTCATTGGTCAAGGTAATTTGGAACCCAATTACTGGAGATGCGACTTGGGAACTGGAGAGCAAGATGAGAGAGCAACACCTAGAGCTATTTATCGACGCATAGTTTCGAGGACGAAACTAATTTTAGGGGGTAGTAATGTAAGACCCATAATTTTAAAGTACCCTTTATGTATTTTTGGTGTATTTTGGATTTTGGCTCGGAGACTTTTTAGCCAAGTTATTGATATTTTTGGAGTTTTTTAATTAAAAAGATATTTTGATGCCGATTAGAATTTCTCGTCGATAAATAAATTGAATTAAATGCGGTGAATCCTTTACGGAGAATTTAATACGTTACGGGTGAAATGGTAATTTAACAAATATCTAGATATTTGTTAAGTTATATTTATTATATAGATATGTTTGTTTGGAGGGAAACAGAAAGGAAAACTAGAAGGAAGGAAAAGGAAAAGAAAAGAATATAAAAAGGAAAGAAGGAAAAAGGAAGAAAGGAAAAACAAAGGAAAGAAAAAGAAAGGAAGGAAAATCCGATTTTCCATCTTCTTCCTCTGCTATCCGCGACCCATTTTTCCCTCCTTCTCCCATTTTCATTTTCGTTGCTTTCTTTTCTTCAAGACTAGTAACCAAGGTTGGGTGAGTGTTAGAACAAGGATTTCTCGACTCCACTCTTCCTCTTTGATTCGAAAACGAATAAAAACGGTATTAGAGATTCAAACACAAATCCCTCCGTTTCTTCTAGATCTAAGCTTCATTTCGCGAAGAGTTAGAAGGGAAAGTTGCTCACTACCACGCTACGGTGCTAGGGGACCAATTTGGAGGCGACGTTGCGAGCGAAGATTTTACCGGTTTTACTCGCGGTACCGGAAACCCACGTTAAAGCTAACGTTAAGGTAAGGGCTCCTTCCAAACTTTTAGTTTGCATTTAGGGACTTATCCGTAGTTGTGTGGAAAGGAATTTGTTAGGGTTGAATGTATTGATTTAGGGAAAAATGAATCTAAGGTTCTGTGGGTAAAATCTTAGAGTTAGGTTTTGACGATATTGATGAATGTTTCGTGGCAAATGAATTTTAACTCACTTGTGTATGATTATGAGTAAATGAAGTCTGATGTATTTGGGTGTTATGTTGTGTTGATTTGCGTTCGTCGTATTTGGCGTGTTCATACTTGATGTTTGTTGATTGATGTGTTTTGGTGTGAATTATGGATTGAATGTGAGAGTATATTTGAGTTTGTTTCTGTGGAATTTGAAAACCATTAGAGTTAAACGAGTATTAAAAATGGGGAATCTTTTAATACCTCGGTTTACTTAATGTGCGTTTGAGGAAAATGTTTAAGTTAACTGGACGTTAAGAATGGGGAATCTCTTAATGTCTCGGTTACTTAATGTTTGTTTTGAAAATCGTTTCAGTAAATGAGAATTAAGAATGGGGAATCTCTTAATGTCTTGTTTACTGAATGTTTTGTATGGAAATCATTTAAGTCAAAAGTATATTAAGAATGGGGAATCTCTTAATATGTCTGTTTGCTTAACGTTTTGTTTTGAAAATAATTAAGATAAATCAGTATTAAGAATGGGGAATCTCTTAATGACTTATTTATTTAATGTTGTTTTGAAATCGTTTAAGTTAACTGGGCGTTAAGAATGGGGAATCTCTTAATGTCTTGGTTACTTAATGTTGGTTGTGAAGGTCGTTTAAGTTAAATGGGTATTAAAAATGGGGAATATTTTAATATCTGCATTTGCTTAACGATTGTTGTGGATGGAGTCTGTGTATGCTCATGCATTTCATTTTGGTAAATTGTGTTGACCCGTGATAGGTGACACCTTGGTAAACTGTACTGACCCGTGATAGGTGGTACGTTTACGATTTACGCTTTTTAGTAAATTGTGCTGACCCGTGATAGGTGGCACCTCGGTAAACAGTATTGGTCTGTGATAGGCGGTACGTTTACGATTTACGCTTTTTCTTTTAGTAAATCGTGTTGACCCGTGATAGGTGACACCTCGGTAAACTGTACTGACCCGTGATAGGTGGTACGTTTATGATTTACGCATTTTAGTAAATCGTGCTGACCCGTGATAGGTGGCACCTCGGTAATTGGTACTTTGGCCTGCGATAGGCGGTACAATTATGATTTACGGCCCTTCGAGGAGGGTTTTGGTTTGGAATTCCGAGTCCATGCATTTTGGCATATACGCATTGCATTAGGGTGCTTGGCACGCGAGTCGTGTTTGATTCGAGTCTATGATTGAGTGTTTTGAATTTTTGATTTATCGTGGTAATCGCGTTGAAGGTGCTAAGTGTTATGTGTTAATTATTGTGTGTAAGTATGATGGTTTTCGAATCCCATTTGCCGTGGTAATCGCGTAGGAATTGCTAAGTGTTAAGTTGTGGACTTGAGTAGGAATGACTTGAGTTAATTCATGAATTTTTGAAAAATGATGAGGGAAATCGATTTCCCAATCGATTGGATGAGTCGCAGGAAGTTCACTATTTTAACCTAATCGATTTGCCAATCGATTGTATAAATATATCTTTCAAAATCTTTTAAGAAATCGATTTGGAAATCGATTGGCAGAGAGGCAGGAACTCAGCAAAACTGCCAAAATCGATTTGGAAATCGATTTGGCAACACAGGGACTCATCAAAACTGACAAAATCGACTTAGAAATCGATTTGGTCATGCAGAAACTCAGCAGAACTGACCAAATCGATTTGGCAATCGATTGGCTCAGCAAAAGTCCTTATTTTGAGTTAGATAATCGATTGCTCAATTGATTTATCAATGCTTTGGTCAGTTATGTATTACTTGATGGTTTGAGAACTTCATTTTGAGTTCATTTTAATTGGCAAGTATTGTATGAACGTTTCGCATATTGAAAATCCTGTTAAGGTGCATGCTTAGTTGAAAAGTTATTTGAGCATTTAAAAACTTATATGCTATGTGTTAACTGTTATTTTTCGGTTGGTGACCCTTTACAATTATTGTGGAAATCTGGGCTTTTGCCCTCAGATGAGAGTCAGGACGGTCCTACCGGTTCGTACCCTACGGACGGGAATGGAGATGGGAGCGCTTGACTGCAGTTACGATAGGAGGATCCCACGGGGCGCGTGGAGATCACTCAGGGTGTATAGTTTTTGGTAGGATGATCAGATTAGGTTGATGTATAGGGACTAGGGTGTCCTTCTTTTTGGGTTGGAGTATTTTTAATTTGGAAAACTGTACTTATACTAATATTGTCAGTTTGACATCTTATTGAATGGGTTCCATGTACAATTTGTTGTTGTGTAAATGTTTTGGATTTATATTTGGAGAAACTTTTCCGCTGCTTGTAAATTATAATGACTCAATTATTTATCCTAAGGCATTTCTTTATTTATTTCTCTGTTTTAGTTTAATTACTTTTTTAAAAAAAATATACCCTCGCTTGAAAAACGGGGTGTTACATTGTGGTATCAGAGCTTTGGTTTGGTTTTCTTTGGGAGCTGTGGAACCTTGGTTATAGATTGTAGGTCGACCTATAGGTTAGGAGTTGTTATCTGATCATGTGTCGGTTTAGGTGACTTGAGTTGTCAAGTTCAATATGATTATTATGTGTTGTTATAGTCGGGACGTTAGTTGGAATTATTTGAAGTAGTGTTAAGACTCTACTTGATGATGGTTTTATAGGAAACCATGCCGCCAAGAAGGAATGACGCTCCGAGAGCCAACGCTAATAGGAATGATCAAATGGCGGAGGCTATGAATAACATGGCTGCTTCTGTCGCCGCACAGACCGCTGCCAAGACTCAGCGCGATCTTGAAAAGAGGGAAAGAGAGATCCGTGCTGCAGAGTCAAGAGGGTTAGAGGACTTCCGTCGTTACAATCCTCCTAAGTTTAAGGGGGATGAGAATTCAGAGAAGGCAGATCAATGGATCAAGAAGTGGAGAAGATCTTTGAAATGATTAACTGCCAAGCGGGATGAAGGTCAGCTATGCCACTTATATGCTGTTGGGGGATGCTGAGTACTGGTGGAGGAGTGCAAGGTTATTGATGGGAGCAGCACACGAGGAGGTGAACTGGGAATCATTCAAAAGGAAGTTTTTAGACAAATACTTCCAGATGAGTACCAGGACTAAACTGGGTGATGATTTTCTGAAACTTCACCAGGGAAGCATGACCGTGGGCGAATATGCCGCTAAGTTTGAATCGCTATCGAGGCATTTTCAGGTTCTTCCGTGAAGAGATTGATGAACCATTCATGTGTCATCGTTTCCAAGACGGACTGAAGTATGAGATTCAAGACTTCCGTCTTACCCTTGGGAATTCAACGTTTCCAAGCGCTTGTAGAGAAATGTAGAGAAGTGGAGGATATGAAAAAACAAGAGGGCTAGCCAAGGAGGGAATTTTAATTCGGGAGGCCCTAGTCGGGTGAATTATCAGAACAAGGGAAAGCAAGTTGCTAAACCTTATAATCGACCACAGAATAACAACGGTGGCAGAATCGCTCGGGGAACCAAAATTTTAGGAGGCAATTGGGACAAGTGCTTCGATGTTTCCGATGTGGGGAAGAGGGACACTATGCTAGTGCTTGTACCACTAACGTCCCCACCTGTCACAATTGTCGGAAGTCAGGGCACATGGAAAGGGATTGCACGGCTCCAAAGGTGGAACCAGTGGTGAATGTAGCTAGGGCTACCCGTCCTACTGCTAGAGGACGCATTTATTTGTGAGTGCTGAAGAGGGGAATCCATCTGGTAATCTGATTCAGCGTGACTGTGAGATTGCAGGTAACACTCTAACTGCACTCTTTGATTCGGGGGCAACCCATTCCTTCATTGCTATGGACTGTGTGAATTGCTTGAAGTTATTTGTGTCTGCTTTACCTTTTGATTTGGTTGTTTCCACACCTGCTAAGACCTTGACCGTAAATTCGGCATGTTTACATTGTCGAATGACTATACAGAATAGGGATTTCTTGGTTAATTTAATTTGTTTACCGCTACAATCACTCGAGGTCATCCTCGGTATGGATTGGATGTCTTATCATTATGTGATCTTGGATTGTGCTCGTAAATTGGTTCTTTTCCCCGAACCAGGAGTTGTTAAGTATTTAGCTGCTAACAAACTCCGAGTGTCGCTAAGTGAAGGGACTCATGAGTTTTTGTCTCTGGCCAATGTGGAGGCAAAGATAAATGTGATCATAGAAGATGTGATGCTTGTCAACGAGTACCGGGATGTATTTCCAACAGAAATTCCAGGATTGCCACCGGTAAGAGAAGTGGAATTCTTCATTGATTTGCACCCAGGAACGGGACCTATTTCAATGGCACCTTATCGAATGTCGCCATTGGAATTAAATGAGCTCAAAAGCCAAATTGAAGACTTGTTGGAGAAGAAATTCATCAGACCAAGTGTATCACCATGGGGAGCTCCAGTTTTGCTAGTTAAGAAGAAGGACGGAAGCTCGCGCCTATGTGTGGATTATAGACAGCTTAACAAGGAAACTATTAAGAATCGTTATCCTTTTCCACGAGTCGATGATTTGATGGATCAATTGAGAGGGGCCGCGATATTTTCGAAGATTGACTTGAAGTTGAGTTACCATCAGATTCGAGTAAGGGAAGGAGACATTCAGAAAACAGCTTTCAGAACCCGCTATGGACATTATGAATACCTGGTTATGCCGTTTGGAGTTACCAATGCACCGGCAATTTTCATGGACTACATGAACATAATCTTTAATTCATTCCTTGATAAATTCGTTGTGGTGTTCATTGATGATATATTGATTTATTCAAGGACTGAAGAAGAGCATGGAGAACATTTACGACAAGTTCTTGAGATTTTATGCGAGAATCGATTGTATGCCCATCTGTCGAAGTGTGAATTTTGGCTAGAGAAAGTGAATTTCTTGGGACATGTGATAACCAAGGAAGGAATCGTTGTAGATCCGGCTAAGATTGAGGCGGTTCTTGCTTGGAAACAGCCTCAGACTGTCACTGACATACGGAGTTTTGTAGGACTGGCAGGGTACTACAGGAGGTTTATCGAAGGTTTTGCTAAGATTGTGGCTCCACTGACACAACTTACCAGAAAAGATCAACCGTTCGCATGGACGGAGAAGTGTGAAGAAAACTTCCAGTTACTAAAGGGAAAATTGACGACCTCACCTGTATTGGTATTACCGCAATCAGAAGAACCCTATGAAGTTTATTGTGATGCATCTCACCAAGGGTTAGGATGTGTTCTGATGCAACACAAGAAAGTTATGGCTTATGCCTCGAGACAATTGAAGATTCATGAGAGAAACTATCCTACCCATGATTTGGAGCTTGTCGTAGTTGTTTTTGCATTGAAGATCTGGAGGCACTATTTATATGGGTGCACGTTCACCGTGTTCAGTGACCATAAAAAGTTTGAAATATTTGTTTGATCAAAAGGAGTTGAACATGCTCCAGAGACGATGGATGGAGACTCTCAAGGATTTTGATTTCACACTGCAGTACCACCCTGGGAAGGCCAATGTAGTGGCTGATGCGTTGAGCAGAAGAAGTGTATCGGTGTCTTCAATAATTATGGCTAGACAACAAGAGTTGTGGGAAGCTTTTAGAGACCTGCACTTGAACGTAGAGTTTGCACCGGGAATTTTGAAATTCGGAATGATTAAGATCTGGAGTGGACTACTTGAGGACATTGCAAATTCTCAAGATGACGTCTTAATTCAAGAGAAGAGGAATCTAATAGTGCAAGGGAAGACGACTGAGTTCAAGATTGGGGCAGATAATATTTTGCGGTGTAATGGTAGGATTTGTGTACCAGAAATTACAGATATGCAGAAAACGATTTTAGAATAGGCGCATAAGAGTAAGCTGAGTATTCATCCTGGAGCAACAAAGATGTATCAGGATTTGAGGCAGAATTATTGGTGGCCAGGAATGAAGAAACATGTGGCGGAATATGTATCCACTTGTCTAACTTGTCAGAAAGCGAAGGTGGAACATCAGCGACCTGCTGGGATGTTGCAACCTTTAGATATACCTGAATGGAAGTGGGACAGCATTTTCATGGATTTTATAACCGGATTGCCAAAGACAATGAAGAATAATGATTCTATATGGGTGATAGTGGACCGACTGACTAAATCTGCTCACTTTTTACCGGTAAGGACCACCTATAAGGTAGATCAGCTAACGGAGATCTACATTGCTGAAATTGTGAGGTTACACGGGGTACTATCGAGTATTGTATCAGACCGTAATCCGAAGTTCACATCACATTTTTGGGGAGCATTACACGAAGCTTTAGGAACGAAGCTAAGGTTGAGTTTAGCTTACCATCCACAAACGGACGGACAGACTGAAAGGACGAATCAGTCCTTGGAAGATCTGTTGAGAGCATGTGTATTAGATGATAGAGGAAGTTGGGACGATGTGCTTCCGTTGATTGAGTTCACCTACAACAATAGCTTCCACGCAAGTATTGGAATGGCTCCATATGAGGCCTTATATGGGCGCAAGTGTCAAACGCCCTTGTGTTGGTATAAGGACGGTGAAAATATGATTGTCGGACCAGAGATGGTGCAACAGACCACAACTAAGGTAAGGAAGATCAAGGAGAAAATGAAGACTTCACAAGATCGTCAGAAGAGTTACGCGGACAAGCGTCGCAGACTTTTGGAATTCGAACAGGGTGACCATGTATTTCTGAGAGTCACACCTACTACTGAAGTAGGTAGAGCCTTGAAATCGAAGAAGTTGACTCCGAAATTCATTGGACCATATCAAATTTCTGCACGAGTTGGGTCGGTTGCTTATCGGATTGCGTTACCTCCAATACTGTCCAATATTCATGACGTATTTCATGTGTCACAGTTGAGGAAATATCTTGCAGATCCATCTCATGTGATCGAACCAGACACAATCCAGCAAAAGGATAACCTGTCGTTCGAAATACCACTTGTGAGAATTGATGACCGGAAGATCAAGCGATTGAGGACCAAGGATGTTTCATTGGTCAAGGTAATTTGGAACCCAATTACTGGAGATGCGACTTGGGAACTGAAGAGCAAGATGAGAGAGCAACACCCAGAGCTATTTATCGACCCATAGTTTCGAGAACGAAACTAATTTTAGGGGGGTAGTAATGTAATACCCATAATTTTAAAGTACCCTTTATGTATTTTTGGTGTATTTTGGATTTTGGCTCGGAGACATTTTAGCCAAAGTTAATGATATTTTGGAGTTTTTATAATCAAAAAGATATTTTGATGCCGATTAGAATTTCTCGTCGATAATTAAATTGAATTAAGTGCGGTGAATCCTTTAAGGAGAATTTAATACGTTACGGGTGAAATGGTAATTTAACAAATATCTAGATATTTTGAGATATTTGTTAAGTTATATTTATTATATAGATATGTTTGTTTGGAGGGAAACAGAAAGGAAAACTATAAGGAAGGAAAAGGAAAAGAAAAGAATATAAAAAGGAAAGGAGGAAAAAGGAAGAAAGGAAAAAACAAAGGAAAGAAAAAGAAAGGAAGGAAAATCCGATTTTCCATCTTCTTCCTCTGCCACCCGCGACCCATTTTTCCCTCATTCTCCCATTTTCATTTTCGTTGCTTTCTTTTCTTCAAGACTAGTAACCCAAGGTTGGGTGAGTGTTAGAACAAGGATTTCTCGACTCCACTCTTCCTCTTTGATTCGAAAACGAAGAAAAACGGTATTAGAGATTCAAACACAAACCCCTCCGTTTCTTCTATATCTAAGCTTCATTTCGCGAAGAGTTAGAAGGGAAAGTTGCTCACTTCCACGCTGCGGTGCTAGGGGACCAATTTGGAGGCAACGTTACGAGCGAAGATTTTACCGGTTTTACTCGCGGTACCGGAAACCCACGTTAAAGCTAACGTTAAGGTAAGGGCTCCTTCCAAACTTTTAGTTTGCATTTAGGGACTTATCTGTAGTTGTGTGGAAAGGAATTTGTTAGGGTTGAATGTATTGATTTAGAGAAAATGAATCTAAGGTTCTGTGGGTAAAATCTTAGAGTTAGGTTTTGACGATATTGATGAAGGTTTCGTGGAAAATGAATTTTAACTCACTTGTGTATGATTATGAGTAAATGAAGTCTGATGTATTTGGGTGTTATGTTGTGTTGATTTGTGTTCGTCGTATTTGGCGTGTTCATACTTGATGTTTGTTGATTGATGTGTTTTGGTGTGAATTATGGATTGAATGTGATAGTATATTTGAGTTTGTTTCTCTGGAATTTGAAAACCATTAGAGTTAAACAAGTATTAAAAATGGGGAATCTTTTAATACCTCGGTTTACTTAATGTGCGTTTGAGAAAAATGTTTAAGTTAACTGGACGTTAAGAATAGGGAATCTCTTAATGTCTCGGTTACTTAATGTTTGTTTTTGAAAATCGTTTCAGTAAATGAGAATTAAGAATGGGGAATCTCTTAATGTGTTGTTTACCGAATGTTTTGTATGGAAATCGTTTAAGTCAAAAGTATATTAAGAATGGGGAATCTCTTAATATGTCTGTTTGCTTAACGTTTTGTTTTGAAAATCATTAAGATAAATCAGTATTAAGAATGGGGAATCTCTTAATGACTTATTTATTTAATGTTGTTTTGAAAATCGTTTAAGTTAACTGGGCGTTAAGAATGGGGAATCTCTTAATGTCTTGGTTACTTAATGTTGGTTGTGAAGGTCGTTTAAGTTAAATGGGTATTAAAAATGGGGAATCTTTTAATATCTGCATTTGCTTAACGATTGTTGTGGATGGAGTTTGTGTATGCTCATGCATTTCATTTTGGTAAATTGTGTTGACCCGTGATAGGTGACACCTTGGTAAACTGTACTGACCCGCGATAGGTGGTACGTTTACGATTTACGTTTTTAGTAAATTGTGCTGACCCGTGATAGGTGGCACCTCGGTAAACAGTATTGGTCTGTGATAGGCGGTACGTTTACAATTTACGCTTTTTCTTTTAGTAAATTGTGTTGACCCGTGATAGGTGACACCTCGGTAAACTGTACTGACCCGTGATAGGTGGTACGTTTATGATTTATGCATTTTAGTAAATCGTGCTGACCCGTGATAGGTGGCACCTCGGTAATTGGTACTTTGGCCTGCGATAGGCGGTACAATTATGATTTACGGCCCTTCGAGGAGGGTTTTGGTTTGGAATTCCGAGTCCATGCATTTTGGCATATACGCATTGCATTAGGGTGCTTGGCACGTGAGTCGTGCTTGATTCGAGTCTATGAATGAGTGTTTTGAATTTTGATTTATCGTGGTAATCGCGTTGAAGGTGCTAAGTGTTATGTGTTAATTATTGTGTGTAAGTATGATGGTTTTCAAAATCCCATTTGCCGTGGTAATCGCGTAGGAATTGCTAAGTGTTAAGTTGTGGACTTGAGTAGGAATGACTTGAGTTAATTCATGAATTTTTGGAAAAATGATGAGGGAAATCGATTTCCCAATCGATTGGATGAGTTGCAGGAAGTTCACTATTTTAACCTAATCGATTTGCCAATCGATTGTATAAATATACCTTTCAAAATCTTTTAAGAAATCGATTTGGAAATCGATTGGCAGAGAGGCAGGAACTCAGCAAAACTGCCAAAATCGATTTGGAAATCGATTTGGCAACACAGGGACTCATCAAAACTGACAAAATCGACTTAGAAATCGATTTGGTCATGCAGAAACTCAGCAGAACTGACCAAATCGATTTGGCAATCGATTGGCTCAGCAAAAGTCCTTATTTTGAGTTAGATAATCGATTGCTCAATTGATTTATCAATGCTTTGGTCAGTTATGTATTACTTGATGGTTTGAGAACTTCATTTTGAGTTCATTTTTAATTGGCAAGTATTGTATGAACTTTTCGCATATTGAAAATCCTGTTAAGGTGCATGCTTAGTTGAAAAGTTATTTTGAGCATTTAAAAACTTATATGCTATGTGTTAACTGTTATTTTTCGGTTGGTGACCCTTTACAATTATTGTGGAAATCTGGGCTTTTCCCTCAGATGAGAGTCAGGACGGTCCTACCGGTTCGTACCATACGAACGGGAATGGAGATGGGAGCGCTTGACTGCAGTTACGATAGGAGGATCCCACGGGGCGCGTGGAGATCACTCAGGGTGTATAGTTTTTGGTAGGATGATCAGATTAGGTTGATGTATAGGGACTAGGCGTCCTTCTTTTTGGGTTGGAGTATTTTTAAATTTGGAAAACTGTACTTATACTAATATTGTCAGTTTGACATCTTATTTGAATGGGTTCCATGTACCATTTGTTGTTGTGTAAATGTTTTGGATTTATATTTGGAGAAACTTTTCCGCTGCTTGTAAATTATAATGACTCAATTATTTATCCTAAGGCATTTCTTTATTTATTTCTCTGTTTTAGTTTAATTACTTTAAAAAAAAAAAATATACCCTCGCTTTGAAAAACGGGGTGTTACAGTCGATATAGGAATAAGAAATGAATTGAGTCCCGTAAAGAAAGGAAATCGCACATATCTACCTCCAACTGCTCATACTCTATCTAGAAAGGAAAAATTGTTTTATGTAAATTTCTACACGAAGTTAAAGTTCCAGAAGGATACTCTTCAAACATTAAAAATTTAGTTTGTATGAAAGACCTCAAGTTAAAAGGTTTGGAGACCCATGATTGTCATATTCTAATGGAGCATTTGCTACCAATAGGTATATGTTCCATTTTACCTGAAAAAGTTCAACGAGCCATAACTAGATTATGTTTCTTCTTCAGAGAAATTTGTATTAAAGTGATCGATCCTTATAAATTACTGACATTGCAGAGGGAAATTGTTGTTACTTTGTGTGAGCTTGAAATGTATTTCCCACCATCATTTTTTGATTTAATGGTTCACCTTATTGTTCATCTCGTTAAGGAGACACAACTTTGTGGGCCAGCTTATATGAGAAGGATGTATCCGATAGAACGATATATGAAAATATTAAAAGGGTACGTAAAAAGTAGAAGTCTACTAGAAGGTTGTATTGTTGAACGGTACATTGTCGAAGAAGCTGCTGAATTTTGTATTGAATATATGCCCATTGTTGAATCCATAGGGCTTCCCATGTCTCGTCATTCGGGAAGAATATCAGGAGAATGGAAAATTGGATGGAGACTAATGACTATATCAAGGACAGAATGGGAGCATGCACAATTGTATGTTCTCCACTATAATGATGAGGTTCAACTGTATGTTACAATACACATGGATCAGTTATCTAGTTTGAACATGAATAGGAATCAACATTGGATAACTCGAGAGCACAATCAAATTTTTATAACATGGTTAAATAATCACATAAAGTCAAAGTTTGATATAGACCCCAGATCAATTTCACAGAGATTGAGGTGGCTAGCAAATGGTCCGAGTTTACATGTCTTTTCTTACACAAGTTATATAATTAACGGCTACACATTTTATACCAAAGAACAAGATGATCAGACCACTATGCAAAATAGCGAAGTCACTCTCGTAGCTGAAGCGATGCATGTCTCAAGTGCAAAAGACAAAAACCCAATATATGCAAATCTATCATATTTTGGGGTTATCGAGCGCATATGGGAGTTAGACTACACAATGTTTCGTGTTCTCATATTTTGTTGCAAGTGGGTCGATAATAATAATGGCGTTCGGATTGTTGAGTCAGCGTTCGGATTGATGAGTCAGGGTTCTTGCTTGTCGATTTTAATAGGGTGGGATACAAAGACGAATAAGTGATGATAACAATAATGATGAAGATGTTGGTAATGATCTTTTATTTGCAACATCACAATCACATAAAATTGATTCAACTGATGATGGTTTATATCTTAGAGATGATCATGATGAGGGAATTTGGATTAATCCATCGTTTCGTATCGTTAATGGACAAACAAATGTGAGTCCCACCAGGAAAAGAAGAAGGGCATCTTAATGTACATGTTTAATTGTTTAATATAAGCCATGTAATCTGAATTGAGTTCATGTAATTTAATTGTTTGATCTACCAGAATTGAGCATTTTAGTATTTAGTTTGAACTGTATTTGATTTTCTGCTTATATTTAGCTTGATCTTAGTGTTTTATACTAAGTTCATGTAATTTAATGTACGTTTGACCTGCCATAACTGATTTTCTGCTTATATTGAACTTGAAAACTTTATTTTAGTACTAGGAATTCATCTTGAACTGATCATCCCAATATGAGCTGACCATGTAATTTAGCATTGATATACATATATATATATATATATATATATATAGGTATTTAACTAATTATTTGGAAGAAAAAATAATCCAAATATAGGTATTTTACTATAACTGAACTGAATATAAACATGTAATTTTACAGCACTTTTGTCCATAAGTGCTATAAAAGCCTTTAAAATAAAATAAGGAGGTCACAAAGCTTTGTTTTATATACCAAGTTAAAAGGGTCTTTTTGAGCGCTTTTCCCACAAGTGCTGTAAAAAGGCTTTTTAAAAATAAAATAAGGAGGTCTTTTAGAGTGTTTTTCCCACAAGCACTGTACAAAGGCTTTTTAAAATAAAATAAGGAAGTCTTTTAGAGCGCTTTTCCCATAAGCGCTATAAAAAGACTTTTAAAAATAAAATAAAGAGGTCTTTTAGAGCACTTTTCCAACAAGCGCTGTCAAAGGCTTTTAAAAAGACAATCATATTACATAAGAAAACAAACAAGTCTTTTACAACGCTTTTCCCACAAGCGCTTTAAAAAGGCTTTTAAAAATAAAATATGGAGGTCTTTTAGAGCGCTTTTCCAAACAAGCATTGTAAAAGGCTTCTAAAATAGCTCTGTAATAGAGTTTTATGTATAACAGTAAACCGCTTCAGTTTCCTCTTCATTACGTAAACTTCACTACGATAGTGTCCTCCTCCTCTTCATCGTTCTTCTCATTGCGAACCCTATCATCTCTCCCATTCCGAACCATATTTCCACGATCATCTCTCTCATTGCGAACCATATTTCCATCCACGATCTTCTCTCTCATTACGAACCATCTCTTCTCATTGAAATACGCAACCCTCATTACGTATTTATGCGAACCATACTTCAGTTTATGCGAACCGTATTTCTGTGCATTTCTCCTACGAACCCTACGTGTTCCTTCTCCTACGAACCCTATGTGTTCCTTCTCCTACGAACCCTACGTATTTCTTCTCACTATTCAGGTATTGATGTTATTAATTTTTTGTTGTCACTAAAATGCATGTTGAACTTATACTGATACATACTTAGACTACTACATGTTGAACTTGTTGAAGTTATATTGAACTGCATGTTGAACTTGTTGTAGATAAATGGATACCAACAAGCACTTAGATTGTCAAAATGAGGAAGTTGTCAACACTAAGACTTACGAAAATGAAGTCAAACGTGGTGCAACCATCATGCAAAATATCATAAAAGCAAGGAGCAGTGGCATAAAATTTGAGGTATACTATACTCTGTTTGCTGTTTATTTTTTATCTTTTTTGAAAGCATGTACATACTATAAGAGTTTATTAGGTTGGATGGAATGAGAGAAGTCAGCCAATTGACCCCAACAGCTCCATGTTTGTAAGTTACATTGGGGCTGTTGTTCGTTAGAATATCCCCATCACAATTGACGATTGGAGAGACAAGGCGTTGAATGATGCGAAAGAAATACTGTGGAATGATATACAAGTAACTTTTCTATCCACTTTTTTGTCATTTATAATTTTTCCATTGAAATACTTTACTCAAACTATATCTTTATTTCGTTTGCAGACTGCTTTTGTTGTTGATGAGGTGAGAAAGAATTAAGTGTTGAGAGTTGCCGGGAAAACACACCGGGGTTTTAGATCTCACTTCTCAAATTTCTATCTAAAAGATCGTGAAGAAAATATGAATGTTGAAGCTCCAAGAATATATTAACATTATATATCAAATGAAGAATGGAGCGCATTAGTATCAAAACGTTCGGACCCCGCGTTTGTGGTAAGTGTTTTATTATTCATATTCATAGCGTATTTTAAATTTTTACACAATTTTTATTTTTTTTATATAGAATATAAGTAAGGAAAATCGCAAGAGGGAAAAAAATCCGACACACCCATACAAAAAATCACGTATAGGATATGCACGTCTAGAGCAAAAACTTGTAAGTAATTAAACATTGATTTTATATAATGTGGTACATTATAAACTATAGTTTATAACTAATATTTTGTGTATGATCTTAACGAATAGCAACAAGACACTCAATCCGATCAACCGTTGGGTCGTCATATCTTGTGGAAGGAAGCTCGTGTAAATAAGGATGGAGTGGTTGAAAACGAAAATATTCAAAAATTAATAGAACTTTGTGTAAGTATATTATCACTTTAATATTTTTTAATATTGTATTTTAAAAATGATATTGAACTTATCTTTTTAATCCTACGTGTATTTTAGGAGAATCTCGAACAAAGTTCGGAAAATCAAGAGGACAACAAAGCTAGTTGCAGGGACATTCTCGGTAAAGTGTTTAATGTTCCTGAATATTCCGGTCGCGTGAAGGGGAAATGATTTGGCGTAACTCCTAAAAGCTATTTTTCACAAGAGAAGCGCCAAAATCCATCTAATGAGGGAGTATTAGAGAAGTTCAAATTCCTATTAGAGCAAGTGGCACTCTTGGTGAAGACGAATAAAGACAAGCAACCATAAGGAGCTGAGTGTTACTGTCATCAGCTTATACATTAGATGAAAATTAATTTTAATTGCATTTATTGGTAATTAATTTATTGGTAATTAATCTAATTTGAAATTTTCATTGATGGTTTTTGTATGAGAAGTTGGTGTGCACACGCAGATTGTCAAATAGATTTTCATTCTTGTCTCCGCATAAGCTTTCGATGTGTAAACTCGATCTAGTGAATGTAAAGAAATACATTGTAGATATCCTATTAGGAAATATAGAGAAGGATAAGTTGTTCTTTGCACCATATAATTCAGGGTACGTAATTATATATTATTTATTTATATCTTTTTTAATTTATGAGATCTTAATTTATTAGTTGTGTAAACAAAATTGCAAACTAAATTTTTGTTGTTGTAGGGCACATTGGGTGCTATTTGCAATCAATGCGACCTCTGAAGTTATATACTATTTAGATCCCTTGCACGACAATTACAACAATCACTCTGATATAAGGACTATGTTTGACACATAAGTAATATTCATTTATTTCTTACATATATATATATATATATATATATATATATATATATATATATATATATATATATATATATATATATAATGTGTTTGTTAATGCTATAATAATCACATTTATTTATTCGATAGTGTTTTACAAGTTTTTCGAGCTCAAAGAGGTGCTATAGTGTCGAAGCAAAAGTCAAATAACATCACATGGCTTCCAATAAAGGTTTGAAATATATGCCTTTAAAATTTCATTTACAATCAATGCACAAATATTTTATTGACTTATATGTTTTATTTTATAGTGCCCTCGTCAAACTAACAACATCGATTGTGGGTACTATACATTGCGATTCATGAAGGAGATTGTTGATAGGAATCAAACTATTATCCCAGAAACGGTACAATATTTTCATTATTTGATTTTCATATATAAACTATGTATATATTTGATTCTAACTTATTTATGTTCAATTTTTATATTGCACAGTACTTTGACTATTCCATTCCAACATGCTCTGAGAAAGATCTAATTGAATTAAAGGAACACTGGTGTCAGTATGTGATTGAAACGAAAATTATTTGATTTGCTGGGAAATAGCATGTTGCAACGGATCTGAATATATGGTAGTTTAGTTCTGTGTAGTTATGTTAGTTATATGTATATGAATAGAGCACATTTGAAAAGTTGTGAATATGTAGTTATATGAATATGTGATGTTGTCAATATCTGAATATGTATATGAATATAGTTATGTTGTTGTGTAAAGTTATAAAGTTAAGTTATATAGTTTTGTTGTTGTGTACTGATTGTGTGAACTAATTCTAGATGAAAATGATTTTGGAAAAAAAATTAAAAAACAGGGCTTTCTAAAAAAATGTCATAAAAAACCAAAAAGCGCTTTTTAAAAATTTCATTTACAGCGTTTTTAAATAAAACTAAAATAAGGATGCACCTTTTACAGCGCTTTTTGAAAAAAGTGCTTTAAAAGGTGCATAATAATGCATATATTTAAGGCACCTTCTACAACGCTTTTTCAGAAGCGCTGCGCTTTTTTGAAAAAGCGTTGTGAAAGGAGCATAATAATGCATATATTGAATACACCTTTTACAACGCTCTTTCAAATAAGCCTTGTAAAAGGTGCATAATAATACAACTAAAACTGAGGATTTTCACTGAGCCAATCGATTGGGCAATCGATTGGGGTGAAGATTTTTAATGAAAATAGAATCCTGGGCTGAATCAATCGATTTGGCAATCGATTGACAGGATAACAGAGCCCCTGACTTAATACCAATCGATTTCCAAATCGATTTCCTGAAGGTTTTTAGTGAAATTTTGAACTCTGGCTTGATTCAATCGATTGGGCAATCGATTGACAGGATAGCTGAGCCCCTGACCTAATGGCCAATCGATTTCCAAATCGATTTGGTCGAATATGGATGAGTCCCTGACTTAGGCCCAATCGATTGGGCAATCGATTTCGTAAATGATTTTCGAAAAACTGATTACAAAATCGATTGGCTAATCGATTTTGTCCATTTGGCCAAGTCCCTGTTTACTATCCAATCGATTGGGAAATCGATTTACCTGTGTATTCTTTCAAAAATTCATAAAACTAACTCAATCACATTCATACATAATCCCAATCCTTAACACTTAACACTGATAACACAATTACTACGACATCATAGATTTCGAGATGGTATTGCAATCAAACATGTTATCACTAAATTCCAAAACATAACACTTAGCATTTATAACACATTACTACACAACCAAAATGAACCAACAGTTCACAAATCAACAGGGTGTAGTCTCTTGCGGACAAACACAATTCCTCAGGAACGTAAGTCGTAAACGTACTACCTATCACGGGTCCGTACCGTTTACCGAGGTGCCACCTATCCCGGGTCAGCACAACTTACCAAAACATACACGAGTAAACGAGACATTAAGAGATTCCCCATTCTTAATTCTCGTCTAACTTAAACCAGGGCGTAGTCTCTCACGGACAAACCCCTGCGCAGTCTCTCACGGACAAACGCAATTCCCGCAGGAACGTAAGTCGTAAACGTACTACCTATCACGGGTCCGTACTGTCTACCGAGGTGCCACCTATCCCGGGTCAGCACAACTTACCAAACACAATTCCCTCAGGAACGTAAGTCGTAAACGTACTACCTATCACGGGTCCGTACTGTTTACCGAGGTGCCACCCATCCCGGGTCAGCACGATTTACCGAAACACACATAAAAAAAAGCGAGACATTAAGAGATTCCCCATTCTTAATTCTCATTTAACTTAACGATTTTCAAGACAAAACATTCAGTAAATAAGTCATTAAGAGATTCCCCATTCTTAATACTCATTTACTGAAACGATTTTCAAAAACGAACATTAAGTAACCGAGACATTAAGAGATTCCCCATTCTCAACGCCCAGTTATCTTAAACAATTTTCCAAACAAAAATAATAAGTAACCGAGACATTAAGAGATTCCCCATTCTTAACGCCCAGTTAACTTAAACAATTTTCCAAACAAAATAATAAGTAACCGATGCATTAAGAGATTCCCCATTCTTAACGCCCAGTTAACTTAAACGGTTTTCAAAACAAAAGGTTAAGTAACCGAGACATTAAGAGATTCCCCATTCTTAACGCCTAGTTAACTTAAACGATTTTTTCTTTAAAACAAAATATTAAGTAACCGAGACATTAAGAGGTTCCCCCTCCTTAACGTCCAGTTAACTTAAACGGTTTTCAAAACAAAATATTAAGTAACCGAGACATTAAGAGATTCCCCATTCTTAACGCCCAGTTAACTTAAACGATTTTTCTTTAAAACAAAATATTAAGTAACCGAGACATTAAGAGATTCCCCCTCCTTAACGTCCAGTTAACTTAAACGGTTTCAAAACAAAATATTAAGTAACCGAGACATTAAGAGATTCCCCATTCTTAACGCCCAGTTAACTTAAACGATTTTTCTTTAAAACAAAATATTAAGTAACCGAGACATTAAGAGATTCCCCTCCTTAACGTCCAGTTAACTTAAACGGTTTTCAAAACAAAATATTAAGTAACCGAGACATTAAGAGATTCCCCATTCTTAACGCCCAGTTAACTTAAACGATTTTTCACAAACAAACGCACATTAAGTAAACGAGACATTAAGAGATTCCCCATTCTTAATACTCATTTAACTTAATGGTTTTTCAAGTTTCACACAACACAAACTCAACAAATTCTCACATCAAAACATATCAATTCATTTATTCACAAATCCAACCATACACATATCAAATCTCATCAATATCAATTAAGAGCATGTCAAAAACAACGAACACAAATCAAAGCAACATAACACCCAGATACAACCAATTTCATTTGTTCATAATCATATACAATGACTTCGAATTCATTTACCACGAAACATTCATCAATATGAACAAAACCTAACTCTAAGGTTTTACCCATAACGCACTAGTTTCGTTTTTCCCCAAATCGATACATTTAACCCTAACAAAATTCCTTCCCACACAACCACAGATAATCCCTAATGCAAACTAAAAGTTTGGAAGGAGCCCTTACCTCAACGTTAGCTTTATCGTGCGTTTCCGGTACCGCGAGAAATTCGGTAAAATCTCCGCTCGCAACGCCGCTTCCAAATTAGTTCACTAGCACCGTAGCGTGGTGGTGAGCAACTTTCCCTTCTATCTCTTCGAGAAATGAGGTTTGGATCAAGGAGAAACGAAGGGGTTTGTGTTTGGATCTCAAAACCGTTTTTCTTCGTTTCGAATCAAAGAGGAAGAGTGGAGTTGCGAAAACCTTGATCTAACTCACACCCAACCTTGGGCACTAGCTTTGAAGAAAAGGAAGCAACGAAAACGAAAAATGGAGAAGGATGGATTTTTGGTTTTCACGTGAGATGTTCAGAGGAAGGAGATGGAATTTGAGATTTTCCTTCCTTTCTATTTCTTTCCTTTGTTTTCCTTTCTTCCTTTTTCCTTCCTTCCTTTATATACTATTTTCTTTTCTTTTCCTTCCTTCTAGTTTTCCTTTCTTTTTTCCCTCCAACCAAACATATAAAAATATAATAAATATAACTTAACAAATATCTCAAAATCTAGATATTTATTAAAATTACCGTTTCGCCCGAAACGCCTTAAATTCTCCGTAAAGGATTTTCCGCAGTTAAATTCAATTTATTTATCGACGAGAAATTCTAATTGGCATCGAAATACCTTTTTGATTATGAAACTCCAAAATATTATTAACTTTGGCTTAAAAGCCTCCGAGCCAAAATCCAAAAATACGCCAAAAATACATAAATGGTACTTTAAAATTACGGGTCTTACATTACTCCCCCCCTAAAATTAGTTTCGTCCTCGAAACTATGCGTCGATAAATAGCTCTGGGTGTTGTTCTCTCATCTTGCTCTCCAATTCCCAAGTCGCCTCTCCAGTAATTGGGTTCCAAATCACCTTGACCAACGAACATCTTTGGTCCTCAATCGCTAAATCTTCCTGTCCTCAATCCTCACAGGTGGTACTTCGAATGTCAAGTTATCCTTCGGTTGGATTGTGTCTGGTTCGATCACATGCGATGGATCTGCAAGATATTTCCTCAACTGTGATATAGGAAACACGTCATGAATGTTGGACAGTATCGGAGGCAATGCAATCCGATAAGCAACAGGCCCAATTCGTGCAGAAATCTGACATGGTCCAATGAATTTCGGAGTCAACTTCTTCGATCTTGACGCCCTACCAACTCCCGTAGTAGGTGTGACTCTCGGAAATACATGGTCACCCTATTCGAATTCTAACAGTCTGCGACGCTTGTCCGCGTAACTCTTCTGACGACCTTGTGAAGTCTTCATTTTCTCCTTGATTTTCCTTACCTTAGCTGTAGTCTGTTGCACCATCTCTGGTCCGACGATCATATTTTCACCGTCCTTATACCCACACAAGGGCGTTTGACACTTGCGCCCACAAAAGTCTCCTCTGGAGCCATTCCAATACTTGCGTGGAAACTATTTGTTGTAGGTGAACTCAATCATAGCCTCGTTCCGAAGGCTTCGTGCAATGCTCCCAAAAATGTGATGTGAACTTCGGATCACGGTCTGATACAATACTCGATAGTACTCCAAGTAATCTCTAAAGGTCGCAACACCCCAACAGGTCGCTGATGTTCCACCTTGTACGGAACATCCACCTAGTACCAAACCTAAACACTAGGTATGACGCCGACACATTGAGTACAATGTATCATTAACCAATGATAGGGCTTCCCATTCCTATCAAGAATGATCTTGGGTTATTGTAGAGGTAAACAATCAAATTAATCGAGAAGTCCCTATTCTGAATGGTTATTTGACAAGTAAACATGCATGATTTACTGTCAAAAGTCTTAGCAGTAAAGTAGACACGGACAACTTCAAACAATTTACATAATCCATAGCAATGAAGGAATGGTTGCCCCCGAATCAGAAAGTGTAGTTAAGAGGTTACCTGTAATCGCACAGTCATATTGAATCAGATCGCTAGATAAATCAGCGCCGACGCAATACACCTGTCCTCTAGCAGTAGGAAGAGTAATCTCCTAGCTACATCCACCATTGGTTCCGCCTTCGGAGCCTCGCAATTCCTTGCAAAGTGCCCTGGTTTATGGCAATTGTAGCAAGTAGTACTGTTAAAGGTACAAGCATAAGCATAATGTCCTTCTTCTCCACATCGGAAACATCGTATGCCTTGTCCCACTTGCTCCTCAAGGTCTTGGTTCCCTGGGTTATCCCGTCCCCCATTGTTATCATGTGGTCGATTATAAGATTTAGCAACTTGTTTTCCCTTGTTCTGATACTTCGCCCGACTAGGTCCTCCTGAGTTAAAATTCCCTCCTCGGCTAGCTCTCTTATTCTTCATCTCCTCAACTTCCTCTACATTTTTCCACAAGAACCTGGAAACGTTGAATTCCCAAGGGTAAGACAAACTCTTGAATCTCATACTTTAGTCCGTCTTGGAAACGATGACACAAGAATGGCTCGTCCACCTCTTCACGGAAAAATCTGAAATGCCTTGATAGTGATTCAAACTTAGCAGCATATTCGCCCACGGTCATGTTCCCCTGATGTAGTTTCAGGAAATCATCACCCAGTCTAGTCCTAGTACTCATCGGGGAAGTATTTGTCGAAAAACTTCCCTTTGAAAGATTCCCAGTTCACCTCCTCGTGAGCTGATCTCATCAACGACCTTGTACTCCTCCACCAGTACTCAGCGTCTCCTAGTAGCATATAAGTGGCATAGTTGACCCTCACTCCCGCCTGACAGTTAATCATTTCGAAGATCTTCTCCATTTCTTGGATCCATTGACTTGCTTTCTCTGAATTCTCAGTCCCCTCAAACTTGGAGGATTGTAACGACGAAAGTCTTTTAATCCTCTTGACTCTGCAGCTCGGATCTCTCTTCCCCTCTTTTCGAGATCGCGTTGAGTCTTGGCAGCGGTCTGCCGGCGACAGAAGCAGCCATGTTATTCATAGCCTCCGCCATTCGATCATTCCTACCGGCATTGGTTCTCAGAACGTCATTCCTCCTTGGCAGCATGGTTTCCCTATAAAAACATCATCAAGTAGAGTCTTAACACTACTTCAATAATTCTAAGAATAACTTCCGACCACATCAGCACATAATAAAATTATGAACTTGACAACTTAAACCACCTAAACCGACACATGATCAGACAACAACTCGTAACCTACAATCTAGAACCAAGGTTCCACAGCCCCCAAAGAAAACCAAACCAAAGCTCTGATACCACAATGTAACACCCCCGTTTTTCAAAGCGAGGGTATATTTTTTTTTTTAAAAGAATTAAAATTAAACAAAGTAAAACAAATGAGGAAATGCTTTTGGATAAATAATTGAGTCATTATAATTTACGCAGCGGAAAAGTTTCTCCAATTATAAATCCAAAACATTTACATAACATCAAATGGTACATGGAACCCATCCAAAGATGATATCAAACTGATAATATTTGTATAAGTACAGTTTTCCAAACTATAAATACTCCAAACCAAAAAGAAGGACCCCTAGTCCCTATACATCATCCTAATCTGATCATCCTACCACAAAAGCTATACAACCTGAGTAATCTCCACACGCCCCGTGAGATCCTCCTAACGTAACTGCAGTCAAGCGTTCCCATCTCCATTCCTGTCCGTAGGGTACGAACCGTAGGGCCGTCCTGACTCTCATCTGAGGGCAAAGCCCAGATTTCCACAATAGTGTAAAGGGTCACCAACCAGAAAATAACAGTTAACACATAGCAATTAAGTTTTTGAATGCTCAAAACAACTTTTCAACTAAGCATGCACCTTAACAGGATTTTCAATATGCGAAAAGTTCATACAGTACATTGCCAATGAAAATGAAGGTAAAATGCAGTTCTCGATCTCCTAATTAACACATAATAAAACAAGACATGGATAGATTCATGAGCAATTAATCATACAACTAAAAACTGAGGATTTTCACTGAGCCAATCGATTGGGCAATCGGTTGGGGTGAAGATTTTTAATGAAAATAGAATCCTGGGCTGAATCAATCGATTTGGCAATCGATTGACAGGATACAGAGCCCCTGACTTAATACCAATCGATTTCCAAATCGATTTCCTGAAGGTTTTTAGTGAAATTTTGAACTCTGGCTTGATTCAATCGATTGGCAATCGATTACAGGATAGCTGAGCCCCTGACCTAATGCCAATCGATTTCCAAATCGATTTGGTCGAATATGGATGAGTCCCTGACTTAGGCCCAATCGATTGGGCAATCGATTTCGTAAATGATTTTCGAAAAAACTGATTACAAAATCGATTGGCTAATCGATTTTGTCCATTTGGCCAAGTCCCTGTTTACTATCCAATCGATTGGGAAATCGATTTACCTGTGTATTCTTTCAAAAATTCATAAAACTAACTCAATCACATTCATACATAATCCCAATCCTTAACACTTAACACTGATAACACAATTACTACGACATCATAGATTTCGAGATGGTATTGCAATCAAACATGTTATCACTAAATTCCAAAACATAACACTTAGCATTTATAACACATTACTACACAACCAAAAATGAACCAACAGTTCACAAATCAACAGGGTGTAGTCTCTTGCGGACAAACACAATTCCCTCAGGAACGTAAGTCGTAAACGTACTACCTATTCACGGGTCCGTACCGTTTACCGAGGTGCCACCTATCCCGGGTCAGCACAACTTACCAAAACATACACGAGTAAACGAGACATTAAGAGATTCCCCATTCTAATTCTCGTCTAACTTAAACCAGGGCGTAGTCTCTCACGGACAAACCCTGCGCAGTCTCTCACGGACAAACGCAATTCCCGCAGGAACGTAAGTCGTAAACGTACTACCTATCACGGGTCCGTACTGTCTACCGAGGTGCCACCTATCCGGGTCAGCACAACTTACCAAACACAATTCCCTCAGGAACGTAAGTCGTAAACGTACTACCTATCACGGGTCTGTTTACCGAGGTCCACCCATCCTGTTTACCAACGTAAATCGTAAACGTACTGCCTATCACCCTTATCTGTTTACCGGTGCCACCTCAGCAGCACGATTACCGAAACACACATAAAAAAAAAGCGAGACATTAAGAGATTCCCCATTCTTAATTCTCATTTAACTTAACGATTTTCAAGACAAAACATTCAGTAAATAAGTCATTAAGAGATTCCCCATTCTTAATACTCATTTACTGAAACGATTTTCAAAAACGAACATTAAGTAACCGAGACATTAAGAGATTCCCCATTCTCAACGCCCAGTTATCTTAAACAATTTTCCAAACAAAATAATAAGTAACCGAGACATTAAGAGATTCCCCATTCTTAACGCCCAGTTAACTTAAACAATTTTCCAAACAAAATAATAAGTAACCGAGACATTAGAGATTCCCATTCTTAACGCCAGTTAACTTAAACGATTTTCAAAACAAAATTTAAGAACGAGACATTAAGAGATTCCCCATTCTTAACGCCCGAGTTAACTTAAACGGTTTTCCAATACAACAACGAGTTAAGTTACTTAAACGGTTTTTCAAAAAAAAATATTAAGTACCGAGACATTAAGAGATTCCCATTCTTAACGCCCAGTTACTTTAAACGATTTTTCTTTAAGTAACCGAGACATTAAAGATTCCCCATATTAAGATTTTCAAAACCCGAGACATTAAGAGATTCCCCTCCTTAACATCCAGTTAACTTAAACGGTTTTCAAACAAAATATTAAGTACACGAGACATTAAGAGATTCCCGCTTCTTAACGCCAGTTAACTTAAACGATTTTCACAAACAAACGCACACTATAGTAATTGTAACGACTTAAGAGGATTCCCCATTTTTAATACTCAATTTAACTTAATGGTTTTTCAAGTTTCACACAGACAAAAGAACTCACAAATTCTCACGATCAAAAGCATATCAATTCATTTATTCACAATCCAAATCCATACACATCAAATCTCATCAATATCAATTAAGAGCATGTCAAAAACAACGAACACAAATCAAAGCAACATAACACCCAGATACAACACAATTTCATTTGTTCATAATCATATACAATGACTTCAAATTCATTTACCACGAAAATTCATCCAATATGAACAAAACTAACTCTAAGGTTTTACCCATAACACTAGTTCGTTTTTCCCCAAATCGATACATTTAACCCTAACAAAATTCCTTCCCACACAACCACAGATAAGTCCCTAATGCAAACTAAAATTGAAGGACCTTACCTCAACGTTAGCTTTATCGTGCGTTTCGTTACGCGAGAAATTTCCGGTAAAACTCCGCTCGCAACGCCGCTTCCAAATTAGTGTCACTAGCACCTATCGTGGTGGTGAGCAACTTTCCCTTCTATCTCTTCGAGAATATTGGGATCAAGAGAAACGAAGGGTTTGTGTTTTGGATCTCAAAACCGTTTTTCTTCGTTTTCGAATCAAAGAGGAAGATGGAGTGCAAAACCTTGATCAACTCACCACCAACCTTGGCCACTAGCTATTGAAAGAAAAGAAGCACGAAAACGAAAAAATGGAGAAGGATGGATTTTGGTTGCACTGAGATCTTCAGAGGAATGATGATGGAATTTGAGATTTTCCTCCTTTCTATTTCTTTCCTCGTTTTTCCTTCTCCTTATCCTTCCTTCCTTATATACTATTTCTTTTCCTTTCCTTCCTCTAGTTTCCTTCTTCCCTCCACCAAACATATAAAAAATAATAATAAAATATAACTTAACAAAATATCTCAAAATCTAGATATTATTAAATTACCGTTTCGCCGAAACGCCTTAAATTCTCCGTAAAGATTTTCCGCATTTAAATTCAATTTATTTATCAACGAGAAATTCTAATGCCCAATCGAAATACCTTTTTGATTATGAAACTCCAAAATATTATTAACTTTGCTTAAAAACCTCCGAGCCAAATCCAAAATACGCAAAAAATTACATAAATGGTACTTTAAAATTACGGTCTACAAGTTTACTTTCACCTTTCAAAACTCCTTTAGCATTCCACATAATTCTACTTTAGAAGATAGAAAACACTCACGACTTCACATGAAAGCACACAAAACAATTAGTCAAACTATTTTGCTCAAGAGATAGACGAAATATTGAGTCTTAAAGACCCTAATAGGTTTAGTACTACCAAAATCAACCCTGATCAGCTTAGGACACTCAACTCACACAGTTCAATCTAAGATAGTGGCTCTGATACCACATTGTAAAACCTAATATTAATGTGAGAGTGTCTCTTTCAAAATAACTTCTCTAATAAAATATGAAAAATGTCTTCCTTTAAAAATACTTGTAAAAAAATTTCCTATTCCACAATGAAACTTTTTCAAAAAGCTTTGCAAAAAGTTCGACACCTACTACAAGGTAAATGAAGCTTTCAAAATAAAACATATATTTTTAAAGTAAACTTACAACGAATTAAATACAAATA